>CAKNYM010046500.1:54276-80903 GCA_932195095.1 Andricus curvator | reverse complement strand
TGGTTTGTTAAATAGAATTATTGGAGAATAAATATAAGTATGCTTTCATTAGAAAAGGTAACAAAATTATTTTAATTGGTGTTTCTTATGTTTTTGGTTAGTTAAATAGAATCATTAAAGAATAAGTATGGGTATGCTTTCTTTAGAATAGGTTATCATTCTATTTTAATTCGTGTTTCTTATGTTTTTGGTTTGTTAAATAGGATTATTGGAGAATTATTATGGGTTTGTTTTCTTTAGAAAAGGTTACAATATTATTTTGATTAACGTTTATTATGTTTTTGGTTTGTTAAATAGAATTATTGGAAAATAAGTATGGATATGCTTTCTTTACTACAGGTTATAATATTATTTTCAGTGTTGTTTCTTATGTTTGGTTTGTTAAATAGAATTATTTGAAAATGAGTATGAGTATGCTTTCTTTAAAAAAAGCATATGATATTATTTTGATTGGTGTTTCTTGTGTTTCTGGTTTATTAAAGAGAATTATTTGAAAATAAGTATGGGTATGGTTTATTTCGAGAAGCGTGTAATAATATTTCCATTGTTGTTTCTTATGTTTTTGGTTTGTAGAAAAGAATTATTGGAAAATGAGTATAGGTATGTTTTCTTTCGTAAAACTTATAAGATTTTTATTGTTGTTTCTTATGTTTTTGGTTTGTTAAATAGAATTATTTGAAAATGAGTATGCTTTCTTTAGAAATGCTTATAATATTATTTTTATTGTTGTTTCTTATGTTTTTTGTTTGTTAAATAGAATTATTGGAAAATGAGTATAGGTATGCTTTCCTTTGTAAAGCTTATAATAATATTTTTATTCTTGTTTCTTATGTTTCTGGTTTGTTGAATAGAATTATTGGAAAATGAGTACAGGTATGCTTCCTATAAAAAAGCGTGGAATTTTTTGTTATTGGTCTCCCTAATGTTTTTGGTTTGTTGAGTTTATCACATTAGCCTGCAGTTCCTTACGAATTGTTCTGGTCCGGATTTATATATTTAAGTTACTAATGAGACCTTCCAGCGTTTCCCAACAATCCCGAAATTCAAAGAGTGATTGGATAGAATGCTTGAAGCTTTCGAGAGTACAACTCTTAGTAGAAGAGAGAGAAGTGAGAGTAATTAGAAGATCAAAAATTGTGGTTCTCTAGATAAATGAGCTAGTAGGAAATAATTCTTGATGGAGGCTGGAGTACAAGGGTAGGACTGCCACGCGCTGAAGTGTTTGATATCGTGCAATCGAAAGTTACCCTTATATTCGAAAGGAGCACAGCTGGAGCTCTTTTTTGAGCAGCTGCCCTTGTTGTCTAGCAGGGGTGAGTCCCATCCCATCACGAGGATGTGTAACTCTCGGGTACGTTTGTCAATAAAATTGGCTCGACTGGCTCGATCCTCTCGATGCGTGAAGCTTAATCCTTTCTCGATTGTCGATTAGATTCGTCACGGTCTCGATTGGAAGACCATGCTAAATGCTACAGAGGCAAATCAAATACTTACTTCAGCCTAGCTAGGTGCATTAAGTCCTCTCCTTCCTGCTTGTCCAAGTAATGAAACTCGAAAATGAAAAGAAATCCAAGCAAAATATTATATCACTCGATTCAATTCTATTCATGGCCTAATCCTTTTATGGACAGATTAGCATCATTATTTGCGCGCTAAGCGCGCGTGTTGTTTTCGTTTTGTTCCAACCAAAGTGTTAAATTTTCAAACAAGAAAGATCAATTCTCAACGAAAAATTTAGTAGTTGAAATATTAATCCAAAAATATTTATATATTTAATCAAAAATAGTTGAATTTATCTGGAAAAGACAAACTTTTGATAGAATAGTTGAATCCTCAACCTAAAAGATGAATTTTCCACCAAGTAGATCAATTGTTTGGCAAAAAAATGAATCTTCAACAAAATAATTACATTTCAACCAAACAGATGAATTTTCGAATAAGAAGATGAACCTTCAACAGAACAAGTGAATTTGTAACAAATTAGTTCAACTTTTAACCAAGTAGTTGAATTTTCAACAAAAACGATAAATTCTCAACTAAAAAGATGATAATTGATATTAAAACTGAAAAAAATTTAATTTTATATTAAAAAGAGTTGAATTCATCTGAAAAGAGGATTTTTCAGTCATAGATAAAGAAAATTAGACAAATTATAATTTAAAGAAAAAATTAATTTTTAATACAAAAAAAATCGAATATCTGTTTATTTTTGAAAATCCTTCGCTTATTTTCTTGAAGGTTATATGAATATAATTTTCCTAGGTTTCCCGAGAAAATTAAAAAGAATTTATGAACATGTATGTCTACATTTTACTATTGCAAGATTTTACGAAATTTTAGGAAAAATTTGGGTATTTGACAAGATATTAATTAATTTTTGACGTTTGGAAAAAATTCCAGAATATTTGATAAATTTTCAGGAATCTTTTAAAGTTTGAAAATATTTCCTAAATATCTTAAGAATTGACTCAAATTATTTCTTAAGTTGACTTAACATCTTTTAGATTCGTTTTTGGCAATTTTGGAAATCTTTTCTTACGTTTTAAAGTCTTTTTAAATATTCTTTTAAATCGAATTTAACCTGATTTAAAAAAAAATCTCAAAAATAAAAGAAATTGCCTAAAAATCTTTCAAATCCTTTTTTGACCATTTTTAAAAATTTTGTTAGCATCTGAATTATTTCCTAAAAGCTTGTATTGTTTCCAAATATTGTTAATATTTTTAATATTTTCTAAAAGTTAATTTTTTCAAATAAAAAATTCATTCAAATTTTTCCTGGAATCTTGAAAATTTATATCGTTGGTTGAAAATTAATCTTTTAACTGAACATTTAACTATTTGACTTTTTGTTGATAATTTATCATTTTTGGTTGAAAATTCAAATATTTGATTAAAGATGAATATATATTTGGTTGATAATTAATCTTTTCTGGTTATAATTTTTATTAATTGGTTGTAAATGTAATTATTTTATTGAAGATTCAACAGTTTTGTCAAAGTCATCCATTCTAGTTGTAAACTTAACTGTTTTATTAGAAAATGTATCTTTTTAGCTTCAAAATTAATCGGGTTTGGTTAAGGATTAAAGTATTTTGTTTAAAATTCGTCTTTTTGGTTGAATTAAAGTGTTTATATTCAACATTAAAATCTTTTCTGGTTGTAATTTTAACTATTATATTTTTCGTTGAGAATTCATCTCTTTTTGTTAAAAATTCGTCTTTCTTACAGGAAATTCATCTTTTTGATTAAAAAATCATTGTTTAGTTGAAAACGTATCTATTTTATTAAAAATTATTTTTTTAACCGTAGATTTTACTATTTTATTCCTGGTTGAAAATTGATCGTTTTTAGTTGAAAATACATGCATTTTGTTAAAAATTCGCTTTTTTTTGTAAAAAATTAATCTTCTTAGTTGAAAATGCAAGTTTTTATTAAAAATTCAACCACTTCGTTAAAAACTAATTTTCTTTGTTGAAAATTCATCCTTTCAGTTCAAAATTCTTTTTTGGGCAGAAAATTTAAATATTTTCTTAAAAATTCTATCTATCTATTTGAATTTTCTCTGAAATCTTGGAAATTAATTTCCTTGGTTGAAAATTTGAATGTTTTTTTAAATTCTTTGTATTTTGATAAAAATTTAATTTTTCAACTGAACATTTAACTATTCCATTTTTTGATGAAAATTCATCTTTTTTATTTGAAAGATTATCTATTTAGTTGAAAATTGATTTTATACCTGAAAATTAAACTATTCCATTTTAGGTTGAAAATTTATATTTTTCAGTTAAAAAATCATGTATTTTGTTCAAAATCCGTTTTTTTTTTTGTAGAAAACTAATATTCTTGTTAGCGAATTCATTTTTTTTTTAATTGGTTGTAAATTTAGTTATTTTCTTGAAAAATAAACAATTTTATTAACGTCACAGTTTTGGTTAAGGATTAAAGTATTTGGTTTAAAATTAATCTTTTTGGTCAGATTCAACGGTTTTTATTTAAAATATTGATAATTGATTCTCTTGGTTGAAAATTTATCTTTTTTAGTTGAAAATTCATGTATTTTATTTAAAACTCATCTTTTTTGTAGAAAATTGATTCTCTTCGTTGAAAAATCATTTTTTCGGTTATAAATTCATTTCTTGCTTGAAAATTTATATTTTTTAGTTGAAAATTCATTTTATTTAAAATTCATATTTTTTGCAGAAAATTGATTCGCTTGGTTGAAAAATGATCTTTTTTGATTAGAAGTTCATTTCTTGGTTGAAAATTTAACTATTTTGTTGAAAATTCTTTTTTCTTTGTTTTCGCAAATTAATTTTTCAACTGCAAATTTAACTATTTTATTTTTGGTTAAAAATGTATCTTTTTTAGTCAAAAATACAACTATTCGTTAAAAAATTAATCTTCTTGTTTAAGAATTTAACTTTTTTGGCTAAAATGTTTATAAGTTAGTGATAAATTTAGTTATTTTGTTAAAAATTGATCAATTTTGTTGAGGTCATACATTCCAGTTGGAAATTCAATCGTTTTATTAAAAATGCGTCATTTTGGCTTAAAAATTACTCTGTTTTGGTTGAAGATCCAGCAATTTTGCTTAAAATTCATCTTTTTTGTTTAGATTCAACCGTATTTATTCAAAATTAAAATATTTTCTGTTTGAAATATCAACTATTACATTTTTTATTGTAAATTCATTTTTTTTTTGGTTGAAAATTCCTGTATTCTATTGAAAGTTCGTTTTCCTTTGTACAAATTGATCTTTTTGGTTGAAAATTTATCTTTTCGGTCAGACATTCATTTCTTGATTGAAAATTTAACTATTTTGGTGAAAAATGAACAAATTTGTTAAGGTCATACATTCCGGTTGAAGCCACAACTATTTATTAAAAATTCATGTTTTCGGCGTGAAAATTAATCTGTTTTAGTTGAGGATTCAACTTTTTTTTTTTAATTCGTTTTTTTTTTGTTGGATACAGCTATTTTTTATTAAAAATTGAAATCTTTTCTGGTTGAAATATCACCTATTACATTTTTCGTTCTTAATTTATCTTTTTTGGTTGAAAATTCATGTATTTCATTGAAAATTCGTCTTTTCGGCAGAAAACTTAACTATTCTGTTAAAAATTAATTTTGTTTAGGTGAAAATTTATTTTTTCTCTGAAAATTGAATTGAAGATTTACTGAAAATTGAAGATTCATCCTCTTAATTGAAAATTTAAGTATTTTGTTGAAAATTCCTTTTCTCGTTCGTTGTAAATTAGCTTAAAGCATAATTTTCGAATAAGCCCCAATCAAGAGAAAAAAGTATATGAGATAGTTTAGAAATTTTTTGTCTTATAAGAATATTTCAACGCCAGGTTTTTAATCTCAGGAATAAATTCTCCAAGTAGATAAAACTTTGAAGGGTATTAAAACGGATATTAAATTGGGTGTAGAAGTAATTGCTCGTAATTTATTATTAGAATCATCGTTCATTTTTTAGTCGGACTGGAAATGAATAAAGTTTACGAGTTTTTTGATGAAAGCGTTTCTCCTATTTATAGTCGCCTGGCACGGGCATCTAAATCAGAAGGATCATTAATTTAAGTGCGCAGTTAGAGACATGGAAACACGTGTCTGTATCAGCCACCGAGATTCCAATCCGAACGCGGCACCATCATAGAAATGTCCGCCATAAATATGGTACAGACGCGTGCATCTCGAGGACTAACCTTCTTGGAAGAATAAAACCTACTGGTAATTTATGCAAATCCTCTAACCGAGAGAAATGCAAGAAAGACACTGAAACAGAGACAGCATTCGCAGAATCGATCGCTCAAATTATCATCCGTCAGGATTTTTACATTTATACCCCTAAATTCATTTCAAAATCATTACAATTTTCTTTTTATACTTATTTTACTCTCTCTCCAATAAGGGTCTACTAATAACTTTTTGAAAATGTGGCACTAGCATGGTTTTGTGAAAAAACGCTTCAAGTATAAGTTCAAATTTTGAAAATACCGCTGAAGGTAAATGGCGTCTCTCGTATAGCGCAGGACTCTATAAGTCTATTTAGTAATCAAAGCATTATTTAAAATAATTTCACAAGTATTATTTGTTGCAAAATATTTTCTTGCACATTCAATCAGTTTAAATTAGCGCGCCAACGGTAACCAATGCGATTTCTGACGCGACGCATGCGCGCTGCTGTTGCCTAGCTGCCGTGACTCTCGCTCCTCTCGCGATTTTTCGTTTGCGAATAAATGGATTCTGACTTCAATTTATTGCAAGTTAAATGATTTTAGTGACTGATATTATTTTTGGCTTCTGTTTAGCTTCTTTAAAATAGCTAATTTTTTAGTTTAATATTAAAGAATAAGTGAATCGTTTAAAGGGAACTGGGAGAGTGTCCTTGAAAAAAGTTAGGTTAACTAAAATGTATTTTCAGAAAAATTAAAGATCTTCGAGGCTTATAGTGCGCAGAAATTGACAAACTTACTGCAGAATCACCTGCCTTTTCTTATGCACAAATTTAAAATAATATAAAAATGTTGATAAGGTACAACTTCAGGTAGCTGTTTAGTATGGTTATATGTGATTCGATGTATCGTTCGTGTAATTTTCATATTTCTTGTATTTTCCCATGTATTTAATAATTTATTATTTGATTTCGAAAAAATTTTCTTTATTGTAAAATCAGTTTTCAAATCTATTTAAAACGACTGTTTGAAATAGTTACTAGCAATATTAGCAATTAGTAGTAGTATTGCCAATTGCTTTAGTAGATGCATATTTACTAATTCATTCAGTCGGTTATTATTACACATTGAATTAGTAAACTTTTACTAATTCTTTACTAAACTTTTAGCAAATTCAGAGTTTGAGAGTTCAACTTCAGGTAGCTGTTTAGTATGTTTTTATGTAATTTAATGTATCGCTTGTACAATTTTCATATTTTTTGTATTTTTCCATCCATTGTAAAATAAGTTTCTAAATATATTCGAAACTACCGTTTAAAATAGTTACTAGCAATACTAGTAATTAGTAGAATAATCACCAATTCCTTTATTAGATATATAATTACTAATTCATTTAGTCGGTTATCATTATAATTGAATTATTCGATTTTTACTAATTACCAATGAGTAGTTTTGTACTAATTCATATTTAGAGAGTACAACTTCAGGTAGCTGGTTAGTATGGTTTCATTTAGTTTCATGTCTCGTTTATACAATTTTCACATTTTTTTGTATTTTTCCAGGTATTTAATAATTTATTATTTGATAAAAATAAAATTCTCTGCATTATGAAATCAGGTTTCAAATCCATTTAAAACTAACATTTAAAATAGTTACTAGCAATACTAGCAATTAGTGGTAGTATCACCAGTTCCTTTATTAGATAAATATAGTTACTAATTCATTTAGTCGGTTCTTATGACACATTGAATTAGTAGATTTTTACGAATTAGCAGTAAACAAACTGGCGCTATTTGAATTAGTAGAAAACTATTACCAATTAGTAGTTTTTTACTCATTTAAATGTAGAGAGTACAACTTCAGGTAGCTGGTTAGTATGGTTGTATGTAATTCTAAGTATTATTCGTATAATTTTCACACTTGTTGTATTTTCCAGTTATTTAATAATTTATTATTTGATTACAATAAAATTCTCTGCATTGTAAAATTAGTTTTCAAATCTATTTGAAAACCCGTTTAAAATAGTTACTAGCAATACTAGCAACTTTTAGTAGCATTTCTAATTTCTTAAGTAGATATATAGTTACTAATTCATTGAGTCGGTTATTATTACACATTCAAATTAGTAAACTTTTACTAATTAGCAGTAAACGAACTGGCCCTATTTAAATTAGTAGAGATCTATTGCCAATTAGTAGTTTTCTACTAATTCAAACTTAGAGAGTACAACTTCAGGTAGCTGGTTAGCATGGTTGTATGTAATTTGAAGTATCGTTCGTACAATTTTCACATTTTTTGTATTTTTCCATGTATGTAATAATTTATTATTTGATTTCAATAAAATTCTCTTCATTGTAAAATCAGTTTTCGAGTTTATTGAAAACTACCATTTAAAATAGTAACTAGCAATTAGTAGTAGTATAACAAATTCCTTCAGTAGATATATAGTTACTAATTCATTTAGTCGGTTATTATTAGTCGATTTTTACTAATTAGCAGCAAACTAATCGGCGCTTTTTGAATCAGTAGAAAACTACTATCAATTAGTAGTTTTTTACTAATCTAAATGTAGAGAGTACAACTTCAGGTAGCTGGTTGGTATCGTTGTATGTAATTTGGTGTATCGTTTGTACAATTTTCACATTTGTTGTATTTTTCCATGTCCTTAATAATTTATTATTTGATTTCAATAAAATTTCCTTGATTGTAAAATCAGTTTTCAAATTTGTGTAAAACCACTGTTTAAAATAGTTACTAGCAATAAATTTAGTAATTCATTTAGTAGCAGCATTAACGTTTCCTTTAGTATTTACTATTTAGTATTTATAATTACTAATTCATTTAGTTGGTTGTTCTTACACATTAAATTAATATATGTTTACTAATTAGCAGTAACCGAATAGGCGCTATTTGAATCAGTAGAAAACTACCAATTAGTAGTTTTCTACTAATCCAGATTTGGTGTAGAAAATTATCGGGGGAGACTTGCGTCCAGTAAGCGCATTGTCTAGACGGCCTTTTTGGGGCCCTAATCGGGTGCTGGCTAGCTCCTCATGATAAAAAAATTTCCAATTATCAATTAAAAATATTTTTTGTGAATTTCCAAAAAAAGCCAGGATGTTTAAAAATACCAAAGGCGAAAAATAAAAATTGAAAAAAATAAATCCACCATCATCTAGTACCTCTTTTCGGGCCCTAATCGGATGCTGGCTAGCCTATCAGGAAAAAAAAATTCTTTAACTGAGAATTTTATATTTCATTTTTGTTTAAATCTTTTTTAGTTGAAAATTTTAATATTTTGTTGAATATTCATCCATTGTAATTTTTTTTTCATGTACATGGTTAAAAATTCAAGTATTTCGTTGAAAACACGTCCTTTTTGGTAGAAAATTACTTTTTGACTAAAAATTCTACGCTTATTACTCTTGCTTGAAAGTTAACTTGAAATTCTACTCAGTGGGTGAAAATTTGTTTTATTTTTGGATAAAAATTAATTTTGTTTGTAAGTTAAAAATTCAAGTATTTTGTTGAAAGTTTGCGTATTTTGTTGAGAATTCATCATTTTTTGTAAAAAAATGTAGGTATCTTCTTGATTAAAAAAAAAATTTGATTGAAAATTCCTCTCCTTGTTTGAATGTTAAACAATTTTCTTGAAAATTCAATTTTTTTTTCATTCATCTTCTTGGTCCAAAATTTAAATTTTTTGTGGAAAACTTGTTTCTTTGTTGAAGAATTTATTTTTTTAACTAATTACACTAAACTATTAAATTTATAAAATATCCTATTTTTGGTTGAAAATTGGTATTTTTAATTGAAAATTGACCTTTTTCAGTTAAAAATTCATTTATTTTGTTAAAAATTAATCATCTTGGTTGAAAATTCAACTGTTTTATAAAACTCTTTATAAAAAGTTAGTCTTTTTGGGTTAAAAATTCAATAATTTGGTAGAAAATTAAACTATTTTGTTAAAAATTCAACTATTTTTATGATAATTTAAGTATGTGGCAGAAAATTACCTTTTTCTTGAAAAATCATATTTTCCGATTGAAATAATTTTGTAGATATGTAATTCGTCCTTTTGGCTTTAAAATTCAACAATAATTATGAAAATTGATGTATTTTGTTTAAAATTCGTCATCTGGTTAGAAAATTGAACTTGGCATTCGAAAATTAATCTTTTTGATTGAGGATTCAAATATTTGTTTAAAAATTTATCATTTTTTGTTTAATTCTGGTTGAAAATACGTTTTTTTATTAAAAATTAATTTTTGAAACTAAATATCTGAAGGTATTATTTTTGGTTCAAAAGATATGTTTTTTAGTTGAAAATTCATATATTTGGTGGAGGAATCAATTATTTTGGTAAAAATTCGTTTTTCTACTACAATTTTCATTCTTTCATTTTTGTTCAGAAATTTATCCTTTATAGGTTAAAAATTCAACTATTTGGTAAAAAATTCATTTATTTTGTTGCAAATTTATATTTTTTGCTTAGAAAATTAATCTTCTTTGTTGAGAATTCATCTTGTTGGTTCAGAATTAAACTATTTTATTAAAAATTCGTCTTTTTTGGTTGAATTCAACTAGTTGAAAAAATTTTCATGTTGAAAATTAATTAGTTAAACGAAAAGTTAAAGGATCCAATTTTTATTTTCAGTTGCAAATTTAACCATTTTTTCAAGATTCATCTCTATTGCTTGAAAATTCATTTATTTGGTTAAGGATTTAAATATTTGGTTAAAAATTCGTCTTTTTTGGTTGAATTCAACTGGTTGAAAATAATTTTTTTACCATTAATTTGTTAAACAAAAAGTTAAAGGATTCAATTTTTTGGTTGAAATTTGTTTTTTTTTAAATTTAACCATTTTGTTTAAGAATCATTCAACTGTCTTCTAAAAAAGTCGACATTTTGGCTTTGAAATTCAACTGATTGAATTGAAATGGTTGAAAATTCGTTTTTTTTGGTGTTGAAAAATAATTTATTAAACTAAAAATTTAACGATTCCATTTTTAGTTCAAAAAATACATTTTTTTAGTTAAAAATCCATCTATTTGTTGGAGGATTCAACTATTTTGTCAAAAATTTCTTTTTTCATTTACGAATTTCGCTATTTCATTTTTGGGTCAGGATTCAACTATTTGGTTAAAAATTCTTTTTTTTTTGGTTAAAAATTCAACTATTCTATTTGAGACTTATTTCTCATGTTTAAAAATTCATCTATTCGGTTGAGGATTTAACTATTTTGTTAAAAATTCGTTTTTCTCCTTTAATTCGATTGCTTAAAAATTCAACTTTGGATAGAAAAGTCGTATTTCTTGGTTGAAAATATACTTTTTTGTTGAAAATTCAGCTGTCTTCTAAACAATTCGTCTTTTCGGCTTGTTCAACAAAAAAAAACGAATTTTCAACAAAATACTTTGTTTTTTTTTCATCCAAAAAAAAATAATTTTTTCAACAAAAAACAAAAGAACTCAATTTTCAGTTAAAACAAGCAATTTAAAAAAAATGAATTCTCAACAAAATAATTCAATTTCACACCCAAAAAATTAATTTTCTACCAAAAAATATACAGTTTTAATAAAATATATAAATTTTAAACAAAAAAAGATAAATTTACAAACCAAGAAGATAATAGTTCAATTTGCAGTTAGAAAAGTAAATTTTGAAAAGAAACGAGTTTTCAGCAAAATTAATTAATTTTCATCTGAAAATGTAAACTTTCAAGCTAAAATGGAACAGTTGCATTGTCGGTTGAAAAAATTAATTTTCAACCAAAGAAACGAATTTCCAACCAAAGAAATTAATTTTTAATCACAACGATGAGTATTCAACCAAAATTTCAATTTTTGACCAAATAGTGGAATTTTCCACCCAAAACATGAATTTTCTATCAACAACAAAAACGAATTTTGAACTAAATATTTTTTTTTTCAACGGAAGAAATGAATTTTTAACAAAAAATAGAATAGTTAAATTTCTACAAAATAGATAATTTTTTAAAGAAAAAAATTAGATTTCTATCAAAAAAGTTCAATTTTCCACAAAAAATGGAATAGTTAAAATGAATTTTTAACTACAATCATGAATCTTCAACTGAAAACAATTAAATTTTTAACCAAATTCATAAATTTTCAACTAAAAAGGTAAATTTTCGATCAAAAATAAAATAGTTAAATTTTCAGTTAGTAAAATAAGTTTTCAACCAAGTCGAATTTCCATGAAAATACCTAAATCTTCAACCTAATAGTTGAATTTCCAGCTATAAAAGATTAATTTTACACCGTAAATCACATTTTCAGCTAAAAAAATTAATTTAGTTAAAAAAAAAATTGTCAACAAAATATTTCGAGATTAATCTTCTACCACAGACGTTCATTTTCTACCAAGTAGATTAATTTTTCATCAGAAATGTATAACTTTGAACAAAACACGTGAATTTTTAACTAATGAAGATTTATTTTCAACCAAAAGTAGAACAGGTAAAGTTTTAGTTAAAAACTCAATTTTTAACAGAAAAAAATGAATTTTCAACAAAAAAGTTGTATTTTTTTTGTTGAAAATTCATTTTCTACAAAAGAAATGAATTTTCAACCAAAAAGATGAATTATTAATAAAGAGCATCAATTTTCTACCAAAAAAGTAAAATTTTCAACAACAAAAAATACATGAATTTTCAACCACATATTTTAGTGTTTATCTAAAAAAAATCAATTTTCAATCATAAATGGAATGTTTACATTTTCAGTTAAATAATTAATTTTCTAAAAAAAAACTAATTTTCAAGAAAATAGTTGAATTTTTAGTCAAAGAAATGAATTTTCAACCAAAATGATTAATTTTCAGCCAGAAAAACGAATTTTTAACCAAATAATTGAATTTGGCTGAAAATGTATCTTTTTTGTTGAAAATTCGTATTTCTTGGTGGAAAATTAAATTTTTTGGATAAAAATTCATGTTTTACGTTGAAAAATAAACTATTTGTTTGAAAAATTATGTACTTTGTTGATCAGTCGTTTTTTTGGTGAAAAATTATTCAACTAGTCAACTATTTTGTTGAAAATTCTTATTTCTTGTTGTTAAATATTCATCATTTTAATTGAAAATTAATTTCTTTGGTTGAAAATGTAACTATGAAAAATTCTGTTTTCAGTCTATTTTGGTGGAAAATGAATCTTCATGGTTGAAAATTCATGCTTTTGGATTGAAAATTTATCTTTTTAATTGAAAACTCAACTATTGGTTTAAAAAATCTTGTATTTTGTAGAAGATTTGTCTTTTTTTATCAAAAATTATTCGCGTAGGCTGAAATATTATATTTTTGGTGGAAAAATTCAGTTATTTTGTTGAAATTAATTTTATTATCATGGTTGAAAATCGCAAATATTTGGTTGAAAATTAATCTGTTTTGGTTGAGGATTCAAACTATGTTGTTAAAAATTCATCTTTTTTTTATTGAATTCCACTGTTTTTGGTATAAAATTAAAATTCTTTTTGGGGTTGAAATATAACATATCACGTTTTTCGTTGAGGATTCATCTTTTTTGGTAGAAAATTCAACCACTTAGTTGGAAGTGGAACTACTTTGTAAAAAATTCATTTATTTGGTTGATGATTCATCATTTTATTCGAAAAGCCTTTTTTTTTGTTCAAAATTTAATTATTTTTTCAAAATTATGTTTTCCAGTTGGAAATTAATTGTTTTATCTCAAAATTTGAATCGTACATGTTTGGTTCCAAATTTATCTTCTTGAGTTGAAAATTCAAATATTTGGCTTAAAATTCCTGTATTTTATTGTAAATTCGAGATTCTCGATCTCCATGAAGTTTTGAGTTCACCTGAACATGTTTCAAGAAAATCTCGAATTTTCTCGAAATCGTCTCGAATGCATCACTAAGGGGCAGGAGAGTTAAGAAAAACGCAAAATTTTGTGACGTAGTTTATGGATAGCCCCTTACATTAAACGAAAGAAAATAGGGGGATGTGACAAAAAACAATTTTTTTTTGACTACCTATTGAAGATCGATCAGTGAGATGTTTGGGAGGAGAAAAAGTTGTTAATAGCGTACTATAACGATTTATGCAAACTTTGATGATAAACATGCTACAAGGCTACAACCCTTGGGATGCAGAGGGTAAACACCGTGTAACCACCAGGGACCAGGGATGAAAGCAGGGGTGAAAACACGCTTTGCACATCGCGTATCAAACGATTCTATATATATTTTATTGGCTCGTCATTCGAATTTATTGCGGAAGGTATAATCAAATAATATGCGACGATTACGTCCCAGGAATTTTATAGTGTCGTCATTTTGACTCAGATTCAGCTTTGAGGGGAGAAATAATGTTTGATAAAAAAAAAAATTTCGAGTGACTATTTTTGTGAAAAGTTCAGATATTTCCATTTAAAAATTCAACGAAAAAGTTATTTTCAACCAAACAGTTGAATTTTTAACAAAAAGAAAAGATTCTCAAAGAAAAATGTAATAGTTGATATTTCAAACCGAAAGATTTTAATTTTAAGTCAAAAAAAGTTGAATTCTTACAAAAAAAGACAAAATTTGAAAAAAATAGTTGAATCCTCAAACAAAAAAGATTAATTTTAGTACCAGTTGCATTTTTAACCAAAAAACATTAAATGGTTTCCAGAAGAGAAAAATCTTCTAAAAACCAGTTTAATTTTTGAACCCAAAAAGATGAATTTTGAACAACAATGTTAATTTTTTACCAAATAGTTGAATTTTCAACCAAGAAGATTATTTTGTTTTTACCAAAACAGACGAATTTTCAACTGTTTTCAACATGCTAAGATTTCAAGTAAACAAATTATTTATGCAAAACAAAAAAATAATTTCCAACATAATAGTTTAATTTTGTACTTGGATAATAAACCTTTAACGCAAAATGTAATAGTTAATATTCTAAACAAAAAGATCTTCTAAAAAAACAGTTCAATTTTTTAATCCAAAAATATTAATTTTCAACAAAATAATTAATTTTTCACCAAATAGTTGAATTTTCAACTGAATAGATGAATTTTCCACCAAAAAGATGATTTTTTTACTAAAAATGACGAATTTTCAACTGTTTTCAAAAAAAGGCAAAATGTAATATTTGATATGTCACCCAAAAAATGAATTTTCATACCAGTTGCATTTTTAACCAAAAAAAAATTAAATGGTTTCCAGAAGAGGTGAATCTTTCAAAAAGCAGTTTCATTTTTTAACCCAAAAATATGAATTTTCAAACAAGAAGATTAATTTTCTACCGAAAGAAACGAATTTTCAAATGTTTCCAACATGTTAAAGTTTCAATTAAACAAATAAATGAAAAAAAAATTTTTTTCAACAAAATGCTTCAATTTTTAGTGTAATAGTTAATATTTCAACCAAAATAGCCTGAAAAGAATAATTTTTCACAAAATATATGCACTTTTAACCAAATAATCAAATTTTCAATTCAAAAAGATCATAACCGAAAATGGAATAGTTAAAATGTTACTTCAAAAATTATTTGTAACTAAAGAGATGAATTTTTATCTAAAAATATCAATATTTTACCAAAAATGGAATAGTTAAACCTTCAGATAAAAAAATAAATTTTCAAACCAAAAAGATTTTTCAGTCTAGAAAGAAAAAAGTGTTAACCCAATTATAATTTAAGAAGAAAAATAATTTTTAATACAAAATAAAAAATTTTAAAAACTATTTACGTTTTCAATTTACATGAATAATTTTTATTATGTTATATAGACATAAATTTCCTTAGATCCGTGAGAAAATTGAAAATGCGATTTGAAGATTTCAGATAGGTCGAAAAAGTATCTAGACAATTTTTTTATTTTACAGGGTTTTAGAAAATTTGGTGAAAAATTCGTGTCAGTTTAAAAAATATTAAGGACTTTTAGAAGTTTGGAAGAAAAACAATATTTGATCAATTTTCGAAAATCTTTCAAAGTTTAAAAATCTCTCAGATCCTTTTTTCATAATTTTTTAAATCTTTTAAAATGTTTTAAAATCTTTGGAAATATTCTCTTAGAATTAATTTTTAAAAATAAAGAATCACTTTAAATATTCTTATGAATCTTAAGAGAATCTGCTTATTACCTTTCAACGTTTTAAAATATTTAAAAAAATTCCAGATTTTATTTCGAAATCTTCAAAAATCTACACTTTGTTTTAGTTTCTTTATAAAATTTTCAAACTTTAAATTATTTTAGGAAGCTTTTAAAAACTTCTAAGAATCTTTTGAAATGATTCGAATTTTTCCTAAATTTTGAAAAACTTTTGCGAAATTAAAAATATTGCCGCAAAATCTTCCAGATTCTTTTTTCACAATTTTGAAAATCTTAAAAAGCTTCTAAATTTTTTGCTTGCAATCTTGAAAAATCTGAATTTTGTTTGAAATATATTAGAATATTTTTAAGTTTAGAATTATTTTCATATATTTTTAAAACTTCGAAATATTTCTTAAATTTATTCGATTTTTTCAACTATTTTGTAATCTTGCAAAATTGAATTGTTGTTTTCAAAAAGATATGCAAAATCGTATTTTTTCGACTAGAGAATGTTGCTGTTATGAACAAATTATATAAATAAATGGTGAAAGTAGAGTGTAGGCATTTATAGGCATCACATAATGTTAATGCTATTACTGGCAACATAAGTGAAGAAAAATTAAAAGAAGAAAATTAGTGGGGAGTTAGGAGTTAGGTTCCAGGTGTTAAGAACTATGAAGAAGGAGTTATAAATTAGGAGTTCAGAGTTGGGAGTTAGGAGTTTGGATTCACGAGTTTGCAGTCTGAAGTTATAGGTGAAGAATTAGGTTACATGAGTTAGGAGTTATGAATTAAGAGTTAGGGGTAATAAATTACGAGTTAGGAGTTCGGTTTCAAGAGTTAATAGTGTGAAGTCAAAAGTGAAGAGTTAGGTATTAGGAGTTATGAATTAGGAGTTAGAAGGTATAAAGTAGGAGTTCGGGGTTAAAATTCAGGATTCAAGATTCATGAGTTTCAAGTCAGAAGTGATAAATTAGGGTTCAGAAGTAATGGGGTTAGAAGTCATGAGTTAGAAGTGAGGAGTTAGGTTTCAGGAGTTAGGGCTTATGAATCAGGAGTTATAAATTAGGAGTTAGGAGTTGAAATTTAGGGGTCAGCAGTTTAAAGTCAGGAGTTAGCAGTTATAGGTGAAGATTTAGATTACATGAGTTAGGAGTTATGAATCAAGAGTGAGGGGTAATAAATAACGAATGAGGAGTTCGGTTTCAGGATTAGAAGTGAGAAGTTAGGAGTTATGTTTCAGGAGTCAGGAGTTATGAGGTAGGAGATAGAAGTTATAAATTAGGAGTTCGGAGTTAAAATTCTGGATTCAAGAGTCAGGAGTTTGATGTTAGAAGTTTGGAGTTAAAAGTGAGGAGTTAGGTTTGGGAAGCTAGTAGTTAGAAGTGAGGAGTTGGGAGTTCGGTTTTAGGAGTTAAGAATTATAAATTAGGAGTTCGATGCTAGGAGGTAGAAGTTTAGAGTCAGGATTTAGAAGTCAGGAGTTATAAGTGAGGAGTAAGGTTTCAGGAGTTAGGAATTATGAAGGAGGCGTTATAAATTAGGAGTTCAGAGTTGGGAGTTAGGAGTTTGGTGCCACGAGTTTGCAGTCAGGTGTTAGGAGTTATAGGTGAAGAATTAGGTTACATGAGTTATGTAAGAGTTATGAATTAAGAGTTAGGGGTAATAAATTACGAGTTAGGAGTTCGGTTTCAGGAGTTAATAGTGGGAAGTCAAAAGTGAGCAGTTCGGTATCAAGAGTTATGAATTCAGAGTTAGAAGGTATAAATCAGGAGTACGGAGTTAAAACTTAGGATTCAAGAGTCATACGGTTGAAGTCAGAAGTGAGGAGTTAGAAGTGATAAATTAGGTTTAAGAAGTAATGAGTTAGAAGTGAGGAGTTAGGTTTCAGGAGTTAGGGTTTATGAATCAGGAGTTATAAATTAGGAGTTAAAATTTAGGGGTCAGGAGTTTAAAGTCAGGAGTTAGGATTTAGGTTTCAGGAGTGATGAATTAGGAGTGATCAGTTATAAATTATGAGTTAGAAGTGAGTAGTTGGACCTGAGGAGTTGGTTTTCAGGAGTTATGAGTTATGGATTAGGAGTTAGGAGTGAGGAGTTAGGCATTAGGTTTCAGGAATAAGGGGTTAGAAGTGAAGAGTAGGAAGTGAGAAGTCAGGTTTCGGAGTTAGGACTTATGATTTAGGAGTTATGAATGAGGAATTAGGAGTCAAAATTTATGAGTCAGGAGTTTGAAGACCGGAGTTGGGAGTGAGAAGTCAGGTTCCAGGAGTTTTAAATTAGGAGTTAGGGGTTAGAAGTGAGGAGTTGGGTTTCAGGAGTTATGAATTAGGAGTTGGGAGTTATAATTCAGGAGTAAGGAGTTATAAATTAAGAGTTATAAATTAGGAGTTAGGAGTAAAGAGTTTAAAGTTAGGAATCAGGAGTTCGTAGTCAGAAATTAGGAGTTAGAAGTGAGGAGTTAGGGGTTAGAAGCGAGAAGTTAGAAGTGAGGTGTTAGGTTTCAGGATTTAGGAGTTAGAAGTGAGGAGTTACTAGTTATTAATTAGGAGTGTGGAGCGAGGAGTGAGGATTTAGAAATGAGCAGTGAGGTTTTAGTAGTTAGGAGTTATGCATTAGGAGCTAGGAGTTATAAATTAGGAGTTTGGAGTTAAAAGTTAGGATTCGGGTTTCAAGAGTTATGAATGAGGAGTTATAAATTAGGCGTTAGGAGTTAAAAGTTAGGAGTTAGGAATCAGGAGTTCGTAGTCAGAAGTTAGGAATAAGAAGTGAGGAGTTAGGCGTTAGGTTTCAGGAGTTAGGGGTTAGAAGTGAGAAGTTAGAAGTGAGGAGTTATGTTTCAGGAGTTGGGACTTATGAATTAGGAGTTAGGGGTTGAAAGATAGGATTTAGAAGTGAGGAGTTAGAACCTATGAATTAGGAGTTAGGAGTTACGGATTAGGAGTTACGAGTTATAAATTACGAGTGAGGAGTTATAAATTAGGAGTGAGAAGTTCTCCTTACTTTCCTTTCCTGGAAAAAAGTACGCGCGATAAGAATCTGGCGTCTGGGTGGGCAGATTTTTTTTATCTGCCCTTAATTTTTCCGCAAGGGTCGTTCGTCTTGTAGAAATATTTTCGCTGAGATTTCCTGAGCGATCTAGAGGAAAAATAGTAAAGTGAAGAAACAAGGAACACAAGTGGACTGTGGAGGGTGAATCTGAGAACTGGAAGCGGAACTAAATCATGTTCTCCGTGACAACCTCACGTGATGACAAATGACCGCAACGGCGTCATCACGCAAGAAGTAGAAGTGACATCTGATAACGACCCTAATCGCATTAGAGCCCTTCGAATCGCTCTTTTCTTACACCTCGTCTGCGTGTGCCACGACGTGAACACGATCAAGGAAATGAGTATCTCGATTCTGTGTGGCCATCGATTTCCTCCTTTTTATATTGCGAGTTCATTTCCCTCTTTCAAACATATTTTGCACCTTTTCATCCTCAATATTTTCTTTATTAAAGTTAACCTGAATTTTGTTCGTTCTGGCCTAATTTAAGTTTGGAAAATTGATTTTCTGTTTGAAAATTGTACCGATTTTTTATCATTTCGCCGACTTCCCCTCAATTCTCCTACTAACGCCTCTCCTCATTCCCCCATTTCAACTATTTTATCTTTCTTAATTTCTCTTCCCTTCTTCTACTCGCCCTCTCATCGTTTATAGTCATTTTCCCAACTTCTTTTCTCAACATTTCCTCTCACTCCCCACTTCCTCACTTACCCTGCTTCCGCTCCAGCACTACCTCTCTTCTACTGCCACAACCCCCTTCAACCTTCCCTTTCGTACTTCTCATCACATGCTTCCCTTCCCGGCTTCCACTTCCTTAATTCCCATCACATCCCCTACTTCACATCTCCTCACTTGCTTACCCTACCTCTCCCCTACCTCTCATACTCCTAATCTCATTACCTGCTTCTTCATTACCTTTCCTCTCCTACTTTCTATACAGCTCTCTTTCCTAGTGCTCCATCTATTATCCTCTACCTCACATCCCCTACTTTCTCTCCCCTACTTATTCTATTTACCCTCTTACACCCCCGTATCCTAATTTTACTACCCCTTTACCATTTCTTTTTTCCGTCCCATGCTTCCCGCCATGGCTTCCCCTCCCTTAATTCTCATTATATCCCCTACTTCACATCCACTGTCTTCTAAACCAAACCCGCTACATCTCTTACTTTCCGTCTCCTACTGCCATTAGCCTCTCCTTCATTACCTTTTCTCTCTCACTTCTCCTACTCTTTTTTCTCCTTATTTCCATTTCCGGCTATCACGCCCCTACATAGCACTCCATACCCACCTCACTTCCTTGCTTCTTCATTCTACATTTCCTCTACTTTTCCTACTCCCCCTCCCACACTTCCTTTATCCTAATATCACTACACCCTCCACCCTTTTGTTTTTTACTTTTCATTTCATGTTTCCCTTCCCTGCTTCCCCTTCCTTAATTCTCCTTATATCACCTATTTCACAACCTTTAACTTCCTCACCCCATGCACCCCCGACTTCTCCTACTTCTTCTCTTCCACTCCCATTAATCTCTCCAACCTTGTCTTTCCTCTCCTGCTTTTCCTTTCTCCCCTACTTCAACTACTACACCCCTCGTATACGCTCACTTCCCCAAATTTCCCTCTTTTCACTTCCATTATTTCCTTCACTTCCCGTACCTCCCCGCCACACATTGCGCCTACTTTCTTTCCCCTTATATCTCCTTATTTCCCCTACTTCTTCTAAATAATTTCACTAAATTTTCCCTATCTTCCCTCTCCTTATTTCTCCTACTCATCCTCCCCTCGCTTCCCTCCTTGAAAAGAAGTACGATTGAAGGAGTGACGGACGCTGGTAGTATCCCAATATTCCCAATGTGCCTTTTTATAAATCAAAAACTTTCTTGAAAAAGAGATTCTGCCAAAAAAAAAGTTTCGTGCCTCAATTTATTCGAAAATTAGTATCCGAGTTTAGAATGTTTAGTTGGTACACTGATCTTGTAGGATGGTGGTGTTTTTTTGCAGACAAGAGTCGTGACGGGCGTTCGTGCAAAGCGCTAATAAAAACATTTGAAAGCATGCGTGAAGAGTGCTGTGAAGGAATGGAATGGAATGGCAATAAATTATACTCGTACCGCGAAGCGAGAGGAACAGAAATGCCGGGGTCACTCGTACGTGAAAGCAGTCCTTTAGGCTTGAAAGTGCGGTACACACGCTGGCAGGGGTGGAAGAATGTAGTACGTACGTCGTACGGCCGTACGCGATGACAATATGCACGTCGCGCCAAAAACCACCCTCGAGCACGACCCTCCAACTGACAATGCGACATTTTATTATTAAAGTCGAGCACCAGCTCCGCGAATCAAGTGCCTTCCTTCATTCCTTCCTACCTTCTCAATGTGTTGTTTGTACTTTCTCTATTTTTCCGTACAGGTACCCATTCAAACTAAATAACAAAAAAGGACTGAAAAGAGGGTAAAGGTGAACAATATACAAACATACAATAGGTCTCCATTTCGATTCTTTCGATAAACCTCCATTTTTACCCCAATCAGTTCTCTCCATTCCAACACTTTTTTTAAATACCTCATTATTCAATTATTAGCAAATGCAAGCATGTAGGGTGAGCGACGGGGAAAAGTTGAGAGGAAAAATAGCCTAAATGAAGGGGAATGAGTGATGAGAAGTGAGGGAAGGAAAGAATGGAAAATTTTTTAAAATAAGGGAGAAAGTAAGTCAAATAAGAGGAGGGGAAGTAGGTGAAGTAAGGAAAATTAGTGAAGAAAGAGAAAAGAAAATTAAAGAAAATGAGGGTAGTATGGGAAATGAGGGAAAAGAGGGAAAAGTTAAGTAAAATAAGGGGTAGGTAGCTCAGCGAATCAAGTGTCTTCCTTCATTTCTTCCTAGCTTTTCAATATGTTTTTTGTACTTTCTCTATTTTTCCGTACAGGTACCCATTCAAACTAAATAACAAAAAAGGACTGAAAAGAGGGTAAAGGTAAACAATATGAAAACATACAATAGGTCTCCATTCCGATTCTTTTAATAAACCTCCATTTTTACCCCAATCAGTTCTGTCCATTCCAACACTTTTTTTAAATGCCTTATTTATTCACTTATTAGAAAATGTACGCATGGAGGGTGAGCGACGGAGAGCAGTTAAAAGGAAAAATAGCCTAAATGAAGGGAAATGAGTGAAGAGAAAGTGAGCGGAGAAAAAATATGAAAATTTAGAGAAAATAAGGGGAAGTAGGGGGATCAAGGGGAATTGAGGGAGAAAGTAGGTCAAATGAGGGGTGGGAAAGTAGGGGCGGGGAAGTAGGGGCGGGGAAATAGTTGAAGTGGGGAAAATGTATGAAGAGAAAGAAGGCACACTTGAAGAAAATAAGGGGAAGTAGGGGAAATGAAGCAAAAGTAAGGTAAAATAAGAGATGGGAAGCTCCACGAATCAAGTGCCGTCCTTCCTACCTTCTCAATGTGTTGTTTGTACTTTTTCTATTTTTCTGTACAGGTATCCATTCAAACGATAAACTTCCATTTTTACCCCAATCCGTTCTCCCCATTCCAACACTTTTTTTAAATACCTCATCATTCAATTATTAGCAAATGCGCGCGTGTAGGGTGAGCGACAGAAAAGAGTTAAGAGGAGAAATAGAATAAATGAGGGAAAATGAGTGAAAAGAAAGTAAGGAGAAATGAGAGGAGAAGTATGGAGTTGATGGAGAAAGTAGGTCAAATGAGGGGAGGGAACATTAGGGCGGGGAAATAAGTGAAGTAGGGAAAATGAGTGGAGAGAAAGAAGGGAAAATTGGAGAGATTAAAGGGGAGTAGGAAAAATGAGGGGAAAGTAAGGTAAAATGAGGGGTAAGGAATAAGGCCAAATGATGGAAAATAAGAGCTGGGAAGTCGGGAAAGTTAGGGGGAATTATGGAGAAAAAGTAGCAGAAGTGAGGGGATGTAGGGAAAATCATTATAAATGATGATGGGTATAGGAGGAGAAGTGGTGGCTGTGGAAGAGAGGTAGGGGAAGGGGAGCGTTAGTTTTGGAATTTGAGAAAGGGGAAATAGGGAAAATGAGTGGAGAGAAAGAAGGAAAAATTGAGGAAAATAAAGAGGAGCGTTAGTTTGGGAAGTTAGGAGAGGGCGAAGTAGAGGGAAAAAAAGTTGGGAAAGGGGGTGAAGGAGACGGAGGGAGAAGTGAGGGTAGGGGAAGTAGGGTCATTTAGGGGGGGGGGAGTTTGAAAGGGGGGGTAAAACGACTTAATAAACAAAGAAACTTGAAAAATAAATAGGTATTTCAAATTTTTATTATGTACTGAAAATGATTTTTCTATTTAAATTATAATTTGACGAAATGTTTTTTCTTTCTTCACTAAAAAATCGGTTTTGGCTGAAAATTCAACATTTTTTTGAAACTTTGCCTTTTTAGTGTCAGAATTTATCTCTTTTGGTAAAAATTTCATCTTTTTAAATAAAAATGGCAACTGTTTGGTTTAAAATCAAAACCATTTTTGGGGAAGGATTCAACTATTTTGTTCAAAATTCGTCTTTTTGAATGAATTCAACTGGTTTGGTTGAAAATTCATTATTTTTTTAGCTCAAAATTAATTTTTATGGTTAAAAATTTTGTGTTGAATTTTTTTGTTTAATTTGGTTGAAATTTCGTTTTTCTGACGAATTCAACGAGTTTTGATTTAATATTAAAATATTTTTGAATTGAAATATCAACTATTAGATTTTTTGTTGAGAAATTATGATTTACTTGCAAATTTAAAGTCTTATTAAAAATTTGAAAGACTTTGCTAAAGACTTTTTTTTTAGTTGAAGGTTCATAATTGTAGTTAAAATTGTGTCTTTTTTATAAAAAATTTAGCCTTATTGGTAGGAAATTCATCTATTTGGTTAAAAATCAACTTTTTTGTTATAAATTAATCTTTTCGGATGAAAAATTAAACTGTTTTGTAGAAAATTTTAATTTTATCTTTTTTGGAAAATATTTGAACTTTTTTTTTAATATTAATTTTCAGATATATCAAAGTTTTAAACTTTAAAGAAATTAAAGAACAGTTGAAAATTTTAAAATATTTCAAAACATTTTTTTCAAATGTAGATCTTGTAAAGTTTTAGAACAATAAAATTTGTTTTTTATGATTCAATGGAAAATTTAAATGGATTTTTTATTTTGAAAAATTAATTTTAAGGAAATACTTAAAAAGATTTTAAAGCAAAATTTTCAATTTTTGAATATTTCAAAATTGCAGAAAATAACTCGGATAATTTTCAGAGATATTTAACAGTTGTAGAAAGAAAAAAATTATTTTGAACTTACAAAGATTTCAACAAGTTTGAAACAAAATGTAGTATTTTAAAGATTTCGAACAAAAAAATGCAATTGTAAAAAAAATCTAAACTATTTTTTATTTTACATCAAAACATTCCAAAAGATTTCAAAACGGTCAAAAAAAGGTCAGAAGTTTTTTAAAAATTTGAAAATAGTTGAAAATTTGAAAAGATTTTCAAAGACTTGAAACAAAATGTAGATTTTTGAGAATTTCGAAATTAAATTTTGTAATTTTTAAAAAAATTTAAAAAGTTTTGAGATAAATTTTTTAAAAAGAATTCCTGAAATATTTGAAGTGATCCTTTATTTTTAAAAAATTTTAAACTTTGAAAGATTTTCGAAAATTTAACAAATATTCTTAAATTATTTCCACAAATCAAAAAGTTCTAAATATGTTTTAAAATACTAAAATTTTTCTAAAATTGTATGAAATCCTGTAAAAGTCAAATTTTTTAGAAATTTTCTAGCTACTTTTTAGAAATATATGAAATCTTTAAAAATCTTTTTGAATTTTCTCGAGAAACCTAGGAAAATTATATTTATATAACCTTATAGAAAATAAATAAACTCAAAAAATGAATAGATATTCAAATTTTCCATTTTTTATCAAAAATGCATTTTTGCTTCAAGTTATAATTTGTCCAAACTTTTTTTTTTTTGCATGACTAAATTTTTATTTGCTTGAGGTTTAAACTTTTTTGTCAAAAATTCGTCTTTTCCGATAAATCCAACACTTCTTGATTTAAAATTAAAATTCATCTCGTTGGTTGAAGAAACTTAATTCCTTGTTCTGAATCAGAATTTGTTTGAATTTAAAAATTATTTTGTTTGCAAATAAAAATTTTCTAGAATTTGAAACTTCCCTCTTCCAAAACGGGTATTTTCGCAAATAATTATAATTCAGACTTTAGGGCAGGGAATTTTCGTAAAGAATTAATATTTGGCTTGAAACAGAAGATTTTTGACATTGGACAGGAATTTTGAAAAATAATTTTTATGTTGATTTAGAAGAAAGAAATAAAAACAAAATCTATATTCAAAATCAGAATTATAATTCTTTTTCAAAACTCCCTGTTCCAAATCAAAATACTTTGAAATTGTGTGAATTGTTTAGAAATCTCTTAAAATCTCTGAAAATTGTTTAAAATCATTCAAATCTTTTGAACTCTTTTAAATTGACCATTAGAAACCAAAAAAAAAACTTCTTTTGTTCAAGGAAATAATTTTTTTCTTTAAAGACTATGCAAATCCTTTAAATCGCTCGAAATCTTAAAAATCCCATGAAAATCTTTCGACTTGCGTGAAATATTTCGAAATCTTTGAAATCCTTTTAAAATTTTTTGAAATATTTAAAATCCGTGGCAATCTTTCCTAATCACTTGAAATCCCTTACAATACATTGAAATCCATTAAAAAAGTTTAAAAATAATTGAAATTTCCCGAAATCTTTGAAATCTCATGAAATCCTCTCAAACTCGTGGAATGAATTGTAATTCATTTTAGTTTTCAAGGAATCTGTATTATCATTAGAGAATAACAGAAAATATTTAACGTCTTTTCAGACTAGATGGAGCAATGAAAGAAAAATTATTTTGAATAATTTTTTTCTGAAAAAAGATTTTCTCCTTTCGCTCCGCTGGGAGTCGAACCACAGAACTACTGATTTGCGGCCAGATGCTTTCCCATTAAGCTACTAGAGAGATCGAGAGAAGAATCTTTTTTCAGAAATACGCGCATTATTTTGCTAGATGGTATAAATTAAATTTTTTAAGGAATCTGTATTATCATTAGAGAATAACAGAAAACATTTAACGTCTTTTCAGACTAGATGGAGCTATGAAAAAAAAAATATTTTAAATAAATTTTTTTCTGAAAAAATATCTCCTTTCGCTCTCGCTTGGAATCGAACCACAGATTCCTTGGAAAATTTTATTTGTACCATCTATAAAAATAATGCGTTTATTTTTGAAAAAAGTTTCTTCTCTCGATCTCTCTAGTAGCTCAATGGGAAAGCACCTGACCGGAAATCAGTTGTTCTGTGGTTCGATTCCCAGCGGAGCAAAAGGAGATTTTTTTCAGAAAAAAATCATCAAAAATAATTTTAGTTAATTGATTAATTACTTCACTAAAAATTATATTCGGTGGAATCAGAATTTACTAATGAGAGACTCAAGTGTTCAACGAAAGTCTGATTGAAGCTAAAAGCACATTTTAAATTTATTCACTTTCTTTGTGGGGGGGCTCTGAGAAATATTTGCAATCTGCAATTTGGATTAAGAGGTAAATACGCCCCTCGAGTTGTGTGCAGCCCCCAATGACAGTAACGAGGTTGGTTCGCGTAAAGGGTAAAAAACCTGTTTAACTAATGGACACTCCACACGAGTTTTTTTTCACCCTGGATTGGCAACAGGTCATCAAATAATGTCAGGGTCTCCCAATTAACATAGTTTTTTCTTCACCTCACCCAGTTTTCACTTTCGAAATTCAGATCGAGATACTTTGATGTCCTAATAAGGGGCCG
>CAKNYM010046500.1:27384-46004 GCA_932195095.1 Andricus curvator | reverse complement strand
AGAATTGATGTTTTTTGGTTGAAAATTCAACTGCTTGGTTAAAAGTTAAACAACTTCCTTAAAAATTAATTTTTTTGTTTGAACATTCATTTAAACAATTTTTTACATTTGTAAAGATTTCTAAAAATGTCGAAAATAAATTTAGATGATTTGAAGGCAAGTTTTTTAATTTTGAAAGATTTAAAAAAATTTGGAAGGAAAATGCTAATCATTATCAAAAGTATTTAGGAAATTTTAATTTGAATGCAATTTTTTTCTTTTCGGACAAAACAATATTTTTGGCTATCAATTCAATTATTTTATTAAAAATTCATCTCTTGTGGTACAAATTCCATTTTTTTTTAGAAATGCTAAATCTTTAACTGTTTGGTTAATTCTTTTTTTTTTTTTTTTTTTTTTTTTTTTGGTTGAGGATTCAATCATCTTTTTTAAATTCAGCTGTTTTCGATTTAAAATTGAAAACTTTTTTTCTTGAAATAACAACTATTACATTTTCCGTTGAGAATTCATATTTTTTGGTTGAAAATGTAACTAATTGGTTAAAAATTGAATTACTTTGTTGAAAAGTCATTTTTTTTGGTTGAAGATCTTCAACTGATTCAGCGTTTTATTTTAAAATTCATCTCTTTCTTTGAAAATGGAACTATTTTATTGAAATTCATTCATTTTGTTAAAAAATTTATCTTTTTGGTTAAAAATTAAATTACTTGGTCAAAATTTAAACTGCTTGCTTAAAAATTAATTTTTTTTTCAAACATTCATAATTTTAGTTGAAAATTCATTTAAACAAGTTTAAATTTTTTTTAAAGATTTCTAAAAATGTCGAAAGAAATCTGAAAGATTATAGGCAATTTTTTAAATTTTGAAAAACTTTTAACAAATTTTAGGGAAAATTCGATTTATTTAAGAAAATATTTAGGAAATTTTGATTTGATTGAAATTTTTTTCTTTCTGGACAAAACAATGATTTGCCTACTTTGTTAAAAATTGAATTACTTTGTTAAAAAGTTACTTTTTCGGTTGAAGATTCAGCGTTTGAGTGTAAAATTAATCTCTTTGGTTGAAAGTGGAACTATTTAATTGAAATTCATACTTTTTTTTTAAATTTCCTCTTTTTGGTAGAATTCAATAGAAATTTTTTTTTTAAAGAATAATTGAAAATCTTAATTAAAAATTCATCTTTTTGGTTGAAAATTAATATTTTTTGGTCGAGAATTCAACTTTTTGGTTGAAAATTTGTCTTTTCTGTGATGAATTCAACTCTTTTGGATTTAAAAGACAAATCTTTTTTTAATTGATTTTTTTTTAATTAAATCTTTTTTTTTGTTTGAAAGATCAACTATTTGCTGAAACATTACCTTTTCTCTTCAAATTGTGATTTGACATATGAAATCTTCAAAAATATTTTCGATTTTTTTCAAGAATCTTCAGAAAATTATATTTCATATAACCTTTGGAACAAATAAAACTAAAAAATAATTAGTTATTCGAAATTTGTATTTTGTATAAAAAATCAATTTCTTTCTCAAATGGGAAAACTATTGATTCCTGATGCTATTGATATCAAATGAAAGATTCAAATTTATAAATTTCTCATGTGACAAACTCTGTAATTGTGATAAATTATGAAATTTTCAGTTATTTGTTTTAATTATAAAAAATAATGCGGATTAATTGATTTCAACTGGAGGAGATTGACAGACAGGCCGTTATTTTCGTTCCGACGTAGTTACGATTTCATAAATAAAAAATGATAGCACTGTCACGCGTTAATAATGTCGTTTGAAGAGAGACGATAAGGGATGATCGTTTCGCTCGTATGACATGCAATTCACTCTCTGATACGGTTACGATCGCGTTTTCACTAATACCACCCCTCAATGTGATTTATGTTATTCGTACAAATTTACCCCCCCCCCCCCACACACACATTCACACATATCAATTCAGTTTGTGTTGCTGGTATTAATTTGAATTTCACGAAATCTGATAAACACTCCATAGGATGCGTTTCGTTAATTTATAAAGAGATGTCTCGTTTCCAATTTTAAATTTCAATTAATCCAAAAATTATCGTTTTTATATGTGTGACGTGGAACGAAGAAACCAGTTTTAGGACCGAAAATGAGTTTACGAGAAAAGGCAAATCAAAGTGAAAGAAAGACGAACAGGTATAGGAAAAAATTTTTGTTCGATAGAGGAAATCTTCGTTTTTTAGAATCAATAAAAATTGGAAAATCGATTTTTTGGTCCTAAGGCTGGTTTCTTCGTTCCACGTCACATGTGTTGAACGTTCTGTTAAAAAAATCTGGCCCTGGATCATTGTAAGTAATTTTTTAATAGGAAACTTCCAGGGTCAAAAGAGTTGAATTTTTTAATTAAATACTGAAATCTTTGATATACAAAGATGAATTTTTAAATATTCAAATTTTAAAACAGAAGAGATTGAACTTCAACCAAAAGCAGATGAATTTTCAACCAAAAAGTCGAATTTTCAATCAAAACGATTATTTTTTTCCTGAAAAATAAAATTTTTCAACAACATAGATGAATTTTTGAACAAATAGTTGAAGTTTCAACCAAAGATATTAATTTTCAACTGAAATTATAGATCTGCAACCGAAAAAGTAAATTTTCAACAAAGAAGTTCAACTTTTAACCAAAAAAGACAATTTCCAAAAAACGATTTTTCTACAAAACAGTTAAATTCTCAACTCATAAATATCAATTTTATACCAAAAAGATGAATATCCATCCAAATAGTTTGGAATTCAGTTTAAAAAGCTAATTTTCAACAACAAAAAAAACGATTTTTCAACCAGATGGATTCAAATAAAAAAGACGAATTATTCAACAAAATACTTGAATTTTTTCCAAAACAATTAAATTTTTAATAAAATAGTTCAATTTTTAACCAAATAATGGAATTTTCTACCCACGAAGATGAATTTTTTTACAAAATAGTCCAATTTTCAAAAAAAAAAAAAAAAAATTAAACTCTGAACGAAACACAGTTTAACTTTTATTCCGAAAAGTTAAATTTTCAACAAAAATATGAACTGAAGACCAGAAGGACGAATTTTTAGCCCAGAAGATTAATTTTCAACCAAAAAAGACGAATTTTTAAGAAAAAAAGTGAATTTTCCAACAAATTACAAACCAAAGATATAAATTTTCATCTAAAATGAATCTGCAACTGAAAAAAATACATTTTTAACAAAGTAGTACAACTTTAAACCAAAAAAGATCAATTTTTAAACAAATATTTAAATCCTCAACCAAATAAATGATGTTTCAACAAACAAGATTTTTTTTGATTTTTTATTTTTAATCTGAAAAGTCGAATGTTTTAGAAAACAGTTGAATTTTGAACCGAAAAAAAAGATTTTCAACAAGAAAGCTAATTTTTAATCAGGAAAGATGAATTTTCAACGAAATAGTTGAATTTTTAACTAAAAGATTTAAATTTTTAAACAAAAATGCATTCGTAAATTTTCATCTAAAACAACTAATTTTCAGCTGGTTGAATTCAACGAAAAAAGAAAAATTTTCAACAAAATACGTAAATTTTCTACCAAATTGTTGAATTTTCAAGCCAATGAAAGATTTTTCTAAAAAACAGTTGAATTTTCAACCCAAAAATATGAATTTTCTACCCGAAAATATGAATTTTTAACAAAAATTTTAATTTATGACTGATAAGTTTAATTTTCAACTATAATGATGAATTTTTAACCGAAGAAATTAAATTTTTGCACAAATTGGTTCAAGTTTAAACAAAGTAATTAATTTAAACAAAATGTATTTTAATTCAACCAAAAAAGACGAATTTGTATCAAAATAGTTGAATCCTCAACCAAAAACAAATTAATTTTTCACCATGCAGCCGCGTTTTGAATAAAAAAGTATGAATTTTTAACAAAGAAGATTAGTTTTCTACAAATAAAAAAAAATTTCAACATAATACGTGAATTTTCAACCTGAAAAAATCAATTTTCAATTCAAAATATAAATTTTAAACCAAAACAGGAATTTCAACATTTTCAGTAAAGAAAATTAATTCTTAGCCAAAAAAATAAAACGAATTCTTAAGAATATAGTTAACTTTTCAACCAAAGAGATGAATTTTCATCTAAAATAATGAATCTTCATTCAAAAAATTAATTTTCATTAAAAAAATTAATTTTCATTGAAAAAATTAATTTTCAAAAAAAAAATTTTCACATTCAACCAAAGCGTTAATTTTTCATTCAAATAGATGAATTTTCAACAAACAAGTTATATTTTCAACTAAAAGATATAAATTTTCAATCAAAAACATAATTGTTGAATTCTCAGTTAAAACAACTTATCTGTAAACAACAACAACAAAAATTTTGGACTAGTTGAATTTTAAGGAAAAACTAAGAATTTCTATAAAAATAGTTGAACCCTTAACTGAAATGATAGATTTTCAATAAAGAATAATTTTCAATTCAAAAACATGAAATTAGAACAAAAAAGTTAATTTACGACGAAATAGTTAAAACGAATGATAATATCAATATAGTTATTACTAATAAATAGCATTATTCATCATTAGGTTATTCACTAATTGAAATAAATATTTGGAAAACAAAAATAATATTGATAATATTTAAACTGGAAAATTGAAGCCAAGAAGGTACACTCAACTCCCGATATAAGAACGGTTTCGTGCATGGCTTGCAGTGGCCTTGATCCTAGAGTGGGGAAATCCAAACGTAAACAGGCAGGGCGCATGAACCATTTCTGTTCATCACGCTTGACTGAGCACCGTCTCACTCCCGGTCCCGCGGCTCCCCTCATCACGAAACTGCCGAGGACATAAATTCTAGGAATATCGTAAACCGGGTGTTCTTATTTCGGGAGTTGAGTGTATTTTTATTTAAATAATAATATTTAAATTATCATTTGTTTTAAATTCTGAAATTTAAATCATTTATCACATTGATTTGTGGCTTAAAATACAGAACGCTTTTAATTTTATTAAATTTTTGGAAACAAAAACAATGAAGGGTGTAGAATGCTGATTGTTCATTATTATATTATATTTTATTTTAAGAGAAAAAATATCAATATTTCAAAGAAAATCATGCTTCAAGGTACTAGAAATATGTATAAAATCTTCACGAGTGCCCACAGTTCAAAAAAGTAAATTTGTTTTCTAAATACATTTGCTATAAAACCAGAATTTCTTAAATCAGTAACCTTTTAATCTGAACAAGTTTACAACTGAATAAATCTAACATAAATAAATCCATCCTTGTTCAATAGATATTTTCGCATCAGTTTAAATCATTATTTTTCAATTAAGATATCTGAGTTATAGGTATTTTGCGATAATTATCGAATAATTATTTATTACAGTATCAACAATTTCAAAAACTGGTTTGAATAATAAGGTGTATCTTTCGTTCACGATGTCATTAACCACACGAAAGGATCGAATTAAAAGCTAGCTAATTAACCTTAGAAATGAGGAGGGAAAAAACGATTGGAAAGCAAATTGAAAGGTGACAGGGCGTAATTCATTGCGGTAAAGCAAACCGAATGTTGCGTGTCTGGGTCTGGGTGTTATGACAGTAGCAGTATCGACCTCGATTACTAGCGACATTAGTGCTTTGGTGGGGGTCGTGAGAACCCCATCTGTCCTCGTATGCAGGGTGAAGAGGGTGAAGAGGGTGTCGAGCTTGCAGAGGGTGGAAATCACTGTCCGCAGACATTACGCATTCATGCGTGCCGGTTGCGTGAGCCGCTCTGTTATGTGTGGGAATGCCTTTATGCGCGATGTTAATTCGAAGGGTGGCAACGAGAATGTGATTTTTGGCCGGCACACACCAACAATCCAACATACGTGCCAATACGTCGGGGGTGAATTTTCAATTACCACTCGCACCAAACCAATGAATACCCGCTCTGATTTCACCCAAAAAAAATTCCCACACATACACCCTGCCTGCTACATTATTACCACCAATTTCCCAATCAAAAATTTCCGGACACTAACTGAAGGTTTTATTTTAATGTGTGTTTTCGGTTTGATTAATTGCCAACATGTTTCAATTTGATGTCATTTGAAGTTATATGAAAAAGAAAACAATTGAAGATTAGTTGAAACTTGTTGCTACATCATATTGTTGTAGATAATTTTCTGTTTGAACGTTGACAAAAAATTTAGTTGGAACCATTTTTGATGTATTGCCATATAAAAAGTGGGATGTTTCCACTCCTTTATAATCCAGACAGCATAGTAGCATGTTTCTCTTCTCTTCGTTATTGATACTTGATGTTATCATTTTATTAGCAGAAGATACATAGCTAAATGAATGTTTTTGGTATATAAGATATCAAGTTTTGTTAATGCCTACACTGTTTTTTTTTTTTTTTTTTAAATTGAATTTTAATAATTAGCAGCAACCAACATGTTTCGATTTGATATAAAGTCCTTAATAAAGCATTTTAAAGTAATATCTAGTAAAAGAAAATCGCTGATAGATACTTTTTAGTTTAAATGTTAAGAAATAATTTAGTTGAAACCATTGTTGATGTATTTCCACATAAAAAGTGGGATGTTTCCACTTCTTTATAATCCAGAAAGCATAGTCGCATTTTCCTCTTCTCTTCCTTGTTCATTTAGTTGATGTTATAATTTTATGGGCAGGAGATATATACATAAATGTGTGTTTTTAGTAGATATATAAGACATTAAGTTTTGTTGAGGTCTATACCGTTTTTTAATGTTCAAAATTAATTTTAATAATCACCAACATGTTTCGACTTCATACCAAGTCCTTCTCAAGGCATTTTAAAGTTATTATATGGAAAAAGAAAACTGCTAAAGATTATTTTTAATTTGTTGCTCAATCATAGTGTTCAAGATTCACTTTTTCCATTTAAACAAATATTTTAGTTTAAAACAATATTGTGATTAAAAAGGAACCATTGTTGATGTATTACCACATAAAGAATCAGATTTTTTCACTGCTTTGTAATCCAGAAATATTCGCATGTTCCTCTTCTCTTTGTTCTTCATAGTTTATATAAGAATTTCAGGGCAAGGCGATACATAGATAAATGTATGTTTTTGGTATACAAGATGAGAAATTTCGTGGAGGCCTATACCGACTTTTTTATGTTGAAAATTAAATTTCATTGATTGCCAACATGTTTCGATTTGATATCAAGTCCTTAACATGACAAAAGAAAAACAAAACAAAAGAAAACAAAAGAAAACTATTGATATCAACTATTCATCAAGACATTTTTAAGTTATATCAATAAAGAAAACCGATGAAGATTATTTAAAACTTTTCGCTAAATCACGTTCCAGTAGACGCTTTTCTCAAATGTAAAGAATAATTCAGTGTAAATCATTGTTTTAATCAAAAAAGAAACCATTGCTGTTGTATTTCATTATAGAAAGTGAGATGTTACCCCTTTTTCATTATTCAGACAGCGTATTGAAAATTTATTATTTTCATATCTATGAAATATTATGTTAAACAGATCAATTGTCAATAACCAATAATCCAGACAGTATCTTCGCCATATTCCTTTTCTATTCGTCCGCAATACTCTTCGTTATTCACTGTTGATGTTATATTTTTAAGGCACATAGCTAAATATATGTTTTCGTTGTATAAATTAATACATTTTTTTAAAGCTTATACCGGTTTTTTAAAATTAAAAATTAAATTTTAATTAATTACCAATATGCTTTGACTTGGTATCAAGTCCCTGTCAAAGCATTTTAAAGTTATATGGCAAAAGAAAGCCGCTTGAGATTATTTTATACTTGTTCCTGAATCATATTGTTGTAGACACTTTTCAGTTTAAATGGTAACAAAAATTCAGTTGAAACCATTGTTGATGTATTTCCACATAAAAAGTGAGATGTTTCCACTTCTTCATAATCGCGACAGAGTATTCGCATGTTTTGCTCCTCTTCGTTGTTCATAATTATTGTTATAATTTTAATGTCAAGAAATACATAGATGAATTTATGTGTTTAGTACATAAAATAATAAATTTTGTTGAGGCCTATACTGGTTTTTTGATGTTCAAAATTAAATTTGAATAATGCCCAACATGTTTCGGCTTGATATCAAATCCTAGTTAAGGCATTTTAAAATTTTACGAAAAAACAAAACCGCTGAAGATTATTTGAAACTTGTTGCTAATTCATATTGTTTTAGAAACTTTTTTGTTGTTAAAACAAAGTGAGTTAAAATAATTCGTGTAATTTAAAAAGAAACCATGGTTGATTTATTTCATTACAGAAAGTGAGAGGTTTCCACTTCTTTATAATCCAGATAGCATAGTCGCATGTTCCTCTTCTCATTGTTGCTTATAGTTGATGTTAAAATTTTAAAGCCAGGAGTATAGATAAATGTGTGTCTTGGGTATATATGAAACTTGTTGTTGAATCATAGATCATAGTGGTCTAAATATTTTTGTTTAATGCTAAAAAATAATTTGGTTGAAAACAATGTTATTATTAAAAAAGGAACCATTGTTAATGTATGACCATATAAAAAATGAGGTGTTTTTACTGGTTTGTAATCCAGACAGCATATTCGCATGTTCCTCTTTTCTTTGTTGTTCATAGTTGATATTATATAACTTTAGGACCAGGAGATACATAGATAATTGTATGTGTTTGATATACAAGATAATAACAAGCTTTGATTTGATATCAAGTCCTTATCAAAGCATTTTAATGTTACATATGGCAAAAGAAAACCGCTGAAGATTAGTTGATACTTGTTGCTAAATCATATTCTTGTGAATACTTTGTTCATATTGTTAAAAATAACTTTGTCAACATTGAAACAATTGTTATAATCAAGAAAGAAACCATTGTTATAATAACAAAATAAAACACTATTGATTTATTTCATTACCAAAATTGAGTTTTCACTTTTGATCCAGATAGCATACTCGCATGTTCCCCTTCTCTTCGTTGTTCATATAGTTGATGTTATAATTTGAGGACATGAGCTACATAGATAAATGTATGTTTTAAGCATATAAAATAATCAATTTTTTGAGGCCTCTACCGTTTTTTGTTTGTTCAAAATTAAATTTTATTATTTTCCAACATGTTTTGATTTGATATCAACTCCTTATCAAGGCATCTTAACATTATATGGCAAAAGAAAACCAACGAAGATTATTTGAAACTTGCTGCTGAATCATATTTTTTTGTATAATTTTTTGTTCAAATGTTAAGAAAGAATTTAGTTTAAACCATTATCAATGTATTACCATATAAAAAGTAAGATGTTTCCACTTCTTTACAATCCAGACAGTATATTCGCAATGTTCCTCTTCAATTCATCTATAATATCCTGCATTGTTAATTGTTGATGTTACATATTTAAGCCAGTAGATACATAGCTGAATATTTGTTTTCTGTATATAAGATAATACAGTTTTTCAAAGCCTGTATCGGTTTTTTGATGTTAAGAATTAAATTTGATTAATTAGCAATATGCTTCGACTTGATGTTATTGTTCTTATCAAGGCATTTTGAAGTTATATTAAAAAATAAAACCGTTGAAAGTTATTTGAATCTTGTTTCTATATCATGTTGTTGTAGATACTTTTTTGTTGAAGTCTTAAAAAAGAATTAGTTGAAACCACTGTTAATGTATTTCCTTATGAAAAGTGAGATGTTTCCACTTCTATATAATCCAGACAGCGTATTCGCATGTTCTTCTTCTCTTCGTTGTTCATAGTTAATGTTTTAATTCTAAAGTCAAGAGATGCATACATAAGCGTATGTTTCAAGTATATGAAAATAAATTTTGTTGAGGCCTAAACTGGTTTCTTGATGTTCAAAATAACATTTAATTAATGGCCAACATGTTTCGGCTTGATATCAAATCCTAGTCAAGGCTGAAGATTATCTGAAACTTATTGTTGCTAATTCATATTGTTTTAGAAACTCTTTGTCGTTGGAACAAAGTTAGTTGAAATAATTATTGTAATTGAAAAAGAAACCATTGTTTATTTATGTCATTACAGAAAGCGAGATGTTTCCATTTTGTTTTCTATTTGATGTTTGATTTCATAATCCAGATAGCATATTCGCATGTTCCTCTTCTCATTGCTCTGCATAGTTGATGTTTTAATTCTGAAGTCAAGAGATATATACATAAACTTATGGTTTAAGTATATAAGATAATAAATTTGTTGAAGCCTATACTGGTTTATTGATGTTCAAAATTAAATTTGATTAATTTCCAACATGTTTTGGCTTGATATCAAATCCTTGTCAGGGCATTATAAAGTTGTATGAAAAAAAAACCGCTGAAGTTTATCTGAAACTTGTTGCTAATTCATATTGTTGTAGAAACTTTTTTGTTGTTGAAACAAAGTTATTCGAAATAATTGTTGTAATTTAAAAAGAAACCATTGTTGATTTGCTTTATTATAGAAAGTGAGATGTTTCCATTTTGTTTTCCATTTGATGTTTGATTTCATAATCCAGATAGCATAGTCGCATGTTCCTCTTCTCCTTGTTGTTCATTGTTAATGTTATAATTCTAAAGTCAAGAGATACATACATAAACTTATGGTTTAAGTATATAAGATAATAAATTTGTTGAAGCCTATACTCGTTTATTGATGATCAAAATTAAATTTGATTAATTTCCAACATGTTTTGGCTTGATATCAAATCCTTTTCAGGGCATTATAAAGTTGTATGAAAAAAAAAACCGCTGAAGATGATCTGAAACTTGTTGCTAATTCATATCCTTGTAGAAACTTATTTGTTGTTAAAACAAAGTGAGTTAAAATAATTTTTGTTATTTAAAAAAAACATTCTTGACTTATTTCATTACAGAAAGTGAGATGTTTCCATTTTGTTTTCCATTTGATGTTTGATTTCATAATCCAGATAGCATAGTCGCATGTTCCTCTTCTCATTGTTGTTCATAGTTGATGTTATAATTCTAAAGTCAAGAGATATATACATAAACTTATGGTTTAAGTATATAAGATAATAAATTTGTTGAAGCCTTTACTGGTTTATTGATGTTTAAAATTGAATTTGATTAATTTCCAACATGTTTTGGCTTGATATCAAATCGTTGTCAGGGCATTATAAAGTTGTATGAAAAAAGAAAACCGCTGAAGATTATCTGAAACTTATTGCTAATTAATATTGTTGTTGAAACAAAGTTAGTTGAAGTGATTGTTGCAATTGAAGAAGAAACCATTGTTGATTCATTTCATTACAGAAAGTGAGATGATTCCATTTTGTTTTCCATTTATGTTTGATTTCATAATCCAGATAGCACAGTCGCATGTTCCTATCCTCATTGTTGTTCAGTGTCAATGTTATAATTCTAAATTCAAGAGATATATACATAAACTTATGGTTTAAGTATATAAGATAATAAATTTGTTGAAGCCTTTACTGGTTTATTGATGTTCAAAATTGAATTTGATTAATTTCCAACATGTTTTGGCTTGATATCAAATCGTTGTCAGGGCATTATAAAGTTGTATGAAAAAAGAAAACCGCTGAAGATTATCTGAAACTTATTGCTAATTAATATTGTTGTTGAAACAAAGTTAGTTGAAGTGATTGTTGCAATTGAAGAAGAAACCATTGTTGATTCATTTCATTACAGAAAGTGAGATGCTTCCATTTTGTTTTCCATTTATGTTTGATTTCATAATCCAGATAGCACAGTCGCATGTTCCTATCCTCATTGTTGTTCAGTGTCAATGTTATAATTCTAAATTCAAGAGAAACATACATAAGCGTATGTTTCAAGTATATAAGACAATAAATTTTGTTGAGGCCTATACTGGTGTTTTGATGTTCAAAATTTAATTTAATTAATGGCCAACATGTTTCGGCTTGATATCAAATCCTAGTGAAGCCTGAAGATTATCTGAAACTTATTGTTCCTAATTCATGTTGTTGTATGAACTTGTTTGTTGTTGCGACAAAGTTAGTTGAAATAATTATTGTAATTGAAAATGGAAGCATTGTTGATTTATTTCATAAGAGAAAGTGAGATGTTTCCATTTTGTATTCCATTTGATGTTTGATTTCATAATCCAGATAGCATAGTCGCATGTTCCTGTTCTCATTGTTGTTCATAGTTGATGTTATAATTCTAAAGTCAAGAGACATATACATAGACTTATGGTTTAAGTATATAAGATAATAAATTTGTTAAAGCCTTTACTGGTTTATTGATGTTCAAAATTGAATTTGATTAATTTCCAACATGTTTCGGCTTGATATCAAATCCTTGTGAGGGCATTATAAAGTTATATGAAAAAAGAAATCCGCTAAAGATTATCTGAAACTTGTTGCAAATTCATATTGTTGTAGAAACTTCTTTGTTGTTGAAACAAAGTTAGTTGAAGTAATTGTGTAATTGAAGAAGAAACCATTGTTGATTTATTCTATTACAGAAAGTGAGATGTTTCCACTTCTTTATAATCCAGATAGCATAGTCGCATGTTTCTCTTCCCAGTGTTGTTGATAGTTGATGTTAAAGTTTTAAAGCCAGGAGTAATTATAAATGTGTGTCTTGGGTATATAAGATAATAAATTTTTTTGAGGCCTCTACCCGTTTTTTATGTTTAAAATTCATTTTAACAATAATTAACATGTTTCGATTTGATATCAAGTCCTTATCAAAGCATTTTAATTTTATTATATGGAAAAAGAAAACCGCTAAAGATTATATGAAACTTGTTGCTAAATCATAGATCATAGTGGTCTAGATATTTTTTTTAAATGTTAAAAAAGAATTTCTTTAAAAACAATGTCGTAATTAAAAAAAACCATTGTTCATGTATTACCATATTAAAAATGAGGTGTTTTCACTGCTTTGTAACCCAGACAGCATACTCGCATGTTCCTCTTCTCTTTGTTGTTCATAGTTGATATTATATAACTTTAGGACCAGATGATACGCAGATGATTGTATGTGTTTAATATACAAGATAATAACATGCTTTGATTTAATATCAAGTCCTTATCAAAACATTTTAAAGTTATATATGGCAAAAGAAAACCGCTGAAGATTAATAGTTACATTAATAACATTAATAGTTACATGTTTCCGCTTGATATCAAATCCTAGTCAAGGCTGAAGATTATCTGAAACTTATTGTTGCTAATTCATATTGTTGTAGAAACTTTTTTGTTGCTGAAACAAAGTTAGTTGAAATAATTGTTGTAATTGGAAAAGAAACCATTGTTGTTTTATTTCATTACAGAAAGTGAGATGTTTCCAGTTTGTTTTTTATTTGATGTTTGATTTCATAATCCAGATAGCATAGTCGCATGTTCCTCTTTTTCATTGCTGTTCATAGTTAATGTTATAATTCTAAAGTCAAGAAATACATACATAAGCGTATGTTTTAAGTATATAAGATAATAAATTTTGTTGAGGCCTATACTGGTTTTTTTATGTTCAAAATGAAATTTAATTAATGGCCAACATGTTTCAGCTTGATATCAAATCCTATAGTCGCAAGGCATTTTAAAGTTATATGAAAAAAGAAAAACGCTAAAGATTATCTGAAACTTTTTGCTAATTCATATTGTTGTAGAAACTTTTTTGTTGTTAAAACAAAGTTAGTTAAACTAATTGTTGTAATATAAGAAAAAACCATTGTTGATTTATTTCATTACAGAAAGTGAGGTTTCCTCTTTTTAATAATTATTTTTTCAAATATGCTAATCAACATCGGTTTTGGGCTATTAAAATTACTCTTCATACTATTATACACACTGTATAATTATTATTATTATGTTTTTGTGATGTAATATTTCATATTACATACTTTCAACAAATATAAAAATATAATAACTATAAATAAATACTAAACTATAACTCATTATTATTAAAACAGTTACTTATGTAATAATAACAATGAAGCAGATTGATATCATGCTCAATTTCATTATTCTTGATTTCACGATAAGAAACATGTTTTGTGACATAATCAAGATTGGTTATCAATTTCTCGATCGATAAGGCGCAACTGAAATTTTTTTTGGTATTCATTACTCAAAGTTCTAATTTCAACTGCATGTTACGCTCCATTTGACATAGGAATGTTCGATCGTCACTCAACTTTGCCATTAGTCGCGCTACACCTGTCGTTTGGAACTTGCTATTGCTTGCAGCCAATTGATCGTGACATAACTTTGATTAGGCGAATTAAATCATTTTGCGTTGCTAAAAGTCACGTCCAAAATTCGATTAGCACCGTAACTTCCTGGTACCACAAAAACCAAATCAAAAAACTATTTTCAATTAAGGTTCAGCTTCTTCCTGAGCGCAAGAAATTATAAGGTTGTCACTGTTTGTGGAAAAAAAAATCAAGACATTTTTCATTCATAATAAGACGATTCTCCACCATAAAGTGAATCTCGATTGAAGCGGAAAAACTTTCAACATTTTTCTGTACCTTGTCATTTTTTTCAAATCCCTTTTGGTAACAAAATTTGGCACAATTTTAGAAAGAAGCTCAACTTTTTCAAAGAATTTTACAAGATTTTAAGAGATTTTAAGATTCGAAATAAGTTACGGGATTTCAAAGGATTTTAAAGTATTTCATGTGATACCGAAGTATTTTCACGAATTTTGAAAGATGTCAGGGGACTTTGATGGGATTTCGAAAATTTGAAAAATTTAAAGTGATATCATAAGATTCATAATTTGCATAAGATCATAAGAAGTATTTCTAAAGATTTTTGAAAATTTCAGCAGATTTTAAGGGATACAATGGATTTTAAGAGATTTTTAATTCAAAAATTCTGAACCATTTTTAGAAATTTTAAGGGATTTCAAGAATTTTCACAGTTTTTGAAGAGAAAAATTAATTTCCTTGAACCAAAGAAATTTGTTTGAATTGAGGAAACTTTTGTTTGACTAAGATTTCGACGAATTTTATACTTTTTCATTTTTTTCGAATATTGATGTACAATGTTGTATTTCATTGTACTTTTAATATTTTGCAGAAAAGTTGAGAAGAATTTACAGTTTTTTCATCCAAAAATTTCTTGTTTTTCTATCTAGATAAAAAAAAATATTTTTATGGAAAAACTCTAAATTCTTGTATACTTTCGTGAAAAATATTAAAAATACAACAATATACAAACATATAGAAAAAGGAACAAAAGTCGTCTAAATAATAAATAAAAGTCATAATTTCCTGTAATGTTTGTTGTAATTTGATGTAGTTATTATTATTTTTCTACAAAAATGGTGCAAATGTTCCTCACTTATTTGTAAACAATTTTCCACCAATGATTAACAAAAATTAATTTGGAAATTTGTTGAACTAATTATTGCGCAATTTTGAATAAAAAAAAATACACCTAAATGGGGTTTTTTGAGTTTCAAAAATGGTGATTTATATTTTTCATGGAGTCCACTAATAAGACAAATTTAAAAATCCATACTAATTATGACAAAATATTTAAAAAATGTTTTTTTTTCGGGTTTTCGGGAAAATTTTTTCAGAAGTCTTTGGGAATTTTTATTTTGATCGGAATCAGAAGATTTTAATGATTTCAAACGATTTTTAAAAATTTTAAGAAATTTCTAAACAATTTAAAAGATTTTAAAGTTTTATGATTTGTAACAGGGAGTTTTGAAAAAGAATTAAAATACCGAATTTGAACATAGATCAAAATTATTTTTTCAATATTCCTCTATGTCAAAAATCCTCTGTTTCAAGACAATTAATAATTCTTTACGAAAATTCTCTGTCCTGAATCCAAATTAAAATTCTTTTTCAAAATTCCCGTTCCGTGTTCAAATTTTTTCTGTCCAAGTCATATTCAATTTCATCAAAATTTCAACAAAAAGTTCAAATAAGTAAATTTTTAACAAAGTAGTTGAATTTTCACCAAAAAAAAATGAATCTAAATAAAAATATAATAGTTGATATTAAAACTAAAAAAGATTTTAATTTTTAATCAAAAAGAGTTGAATTCATCCAAAAGACAAATTTTTGACAAAATGTTTGAATTTTCAATCAAAAAATATTATTCATTCAAGAAAAAAATTATAATTTGAAACAAAAAATAGTCCGGAATATAAAATTAAATTTTTTAATAAATATTTGTTCCTTAAGTGTCTTCGTTTATTTGCTTCAAGATTATATAAATATAATTTCCCGAGGTTTCTCAAGAAAATTGAAAAAGAATTTTAAAGAATTGAACTACTTTTTTGAAAATTTGTTTCTCCTAAAGATTAATCATTTCAGTGTCAAATTCATCTCTTTGGTTGAAAATTCAACTATTTTTTGAAAATTTGTTTCCTTGGTTGAGAATTAAATTTTTTTAACTAATTAGACTAAACAATTCTATTTTTGGTTGAAAATTGATATTTTTCATTGAAAATTGACGTTTTCTTTTAGTTGAAAATTCAAATTTTTGGGTCGAAAATTCAAATGTTTTATTTTTTTCAGAAAGATAGTCTTTTTGGCTTGAAAATTTAATAATTAAATAGAAAATTTAACTATTTTATGACAATATAAGAATACTGTAGAAACAGAAAATTAACTTTTTTCTAAAAAAATTATATTTTCGGTTTGAAAAGGTCAACTATATGTTTAAAAATCCGTCTTTTTTGGTTCAATGCAAATGGTTGAAAATTCGTTTTTTTTTTGTAAAAAATAAATTTTTTAAACTAAAAGTTTGATGATTCTATTTTTAGTTTACAAACCATATTTTCTTTAGTTGAAAAACCATCTACTTGGTTGGCAATATAATTATTTTTTTACAAATTCGCTTTTTCATCTACGAATTTCATTATTTCATTTTTGGTTAGAAATTTATCCTTTACAAGTTGAGAATTTAACTATTTGTTACAAAATTCATGTATTCTGTTCCAAATTCATATTTTTTGTTAAAAAATTAATCTTGCCCATCGAAAATGCATCTTTTTGATTCAGGATTTCAATATTTAGTTGAAAATTTATCTTTTGGATTGAATTTAACTCTCGGTTTAACTGTTTGAAGTTAGTTTTTTGTTGTTGAAAATTAATTTGTTGAACTGAAAATTTGACAATTCCATTTTTGGTTTAGAAAAAATCTCTTTAAGTTGAAAATTTAACTATTTTGTTCAAGACTCATCTCTATTATTTGAAAATACATTTATTTGTTTGTGGATTCAACTATTTCATTAAAAATTCGTTTTTCTCTTCCAATTCGGCGGCTTGAAAATTCGTCTTTCGATGGAAAAGTCATCTTTCTTGGTAGAAAATGTACTTTTTTGTTGAAAATTCAACTGTCTTCTAAAAAATTCGTACCTTTGGTTTAAAAATTCAACTGTTTTTGTTGGAATTTATATCTTCTTTTTTTTTGAAAATTTGACCATCATTGGTTGAAAATTCAACTATTTTGATGAAGTCATATTTTTGGTCGAAAATTCAACTGTTTTTTAAAAAATTTCTCCTTTTGGATTGAAAATTCATCTTGTATGAAAAAAAGTTATCTTTCTTTGTAAAAAATTGATCATTCTTGGTTCAAAATTCATCATTCTTGGTTGAAAAACAAACTTTTTTGTTGAAAATTCAACTGTTTTTGAAGAAAATTGTCTTTTTGTTTTTAGAGAATTTTGGGCTACGTTACTTTTCGATGGGGGTGGGGGGTGTAAGACAAAGCTAAAGTCTGATACATTTCTTTGCGTGATTGGAATAAAAATTTGCTTCTAACATTGGAAGAGCTTATATTCGAATATAAGGAAGAGAGGATGTCTATAATTTCCACGTCCTGAATAATTTGCCGGAACTGTCGATCGTTAATGACTAATCGTTCGGGATGACGTAAGCGTAGGGGGTGATTCATAATCATGGTGTCTTCAAGGGTGGCCTGGGACGGGAACATATGAAGGGCGAAAAATAGAAAAAGATAGTAAAACTCTATGAAATTTCTTTCTCGTTTTACCATTTACTGGTACCTTTCATTCTCGAACCATTTGTCAAGGTGACAGGGCAATCTTACCCCCGCACTGTCAACCTCGAAAAATTCAACCCGTCTTCCACCTGTCGACGAAACATCAATCAGCCTCAACATTAATGTATCAAAAATTTTCTATCCAATTTCCTCGAAACGTGTCCAAAACATCACTGAATTAAAATCTTCTTAGAAGTCGAACAATTCAAAAGATTCTTTCTTCAAAAGTTGGAGAACATCCTCACTTTATTAGTGTCCTACACGATTTTGTCTCCGGAATGTTTCTGGTCATTTTTGATAGATTTTTTTAAAACAGTGTTATCAACTTCAGACTACAATTGTCAAATTGTGCGGATCCAACATTAATTCTTACACAAATTCATTTATATTAGTCGAGTGATAGTTTTTATATTTTTTACTGAAAGTCGTAGGTTAGTCATGACCGTGATAATATTTCTAAAACAGGAAATGTTTTAGGAAATTTTGAATTTCAGGCTAGAAGAAAGAATAAAATTTTGCGGATCCAAAATTAATTCTAATACAAATTTATTCATAATAGGCAAGTGGTAGTTATTATACTTTTTATTGAAAGTTGCAGGTTTGTCATGACCGTGATAATATTTCTAAAACAAGGAATGTTTTA
>CAKNYM010046500.1:4035-17220 GCA_932195095.1 Andricus curvator | reverse complement strand
TTTATCATAAGGCTTTTTTCTGTACATTTGGTGCGGGGTCCTTTGAAGAAATTGCTTGAAAATGTTCCAGAGTCTCCCGAAAATTTTTCAAATATTTAGAAAATATGAAAACCCTTTTTAAATATTCTTTTCAAATCATTTTTTTCAATATGTTTGAAATCTATGAAAATATACACCTGGTCTTGAATTTTTTGAAATATTTGCGAATGTTAAATTATTTTTAACATTTTTTCGAAACTTCTAAATATCTCTTACTATAATTAGAATTTTTCCTACAATTTTTCTCAAATCCTGCAAAACTACAAAATTTGCTCTAAAATCTTCCAGATTCTTTTTTGACCATTTTGGAAATCTTTTTCAATTTTCTCTTAAAACTAATTTTTCAAAATAAAAACCCATTTTAAATTTGCCAGAAACCTCAAGAAAAATCGTTTAGTCCCTTGAGTACACGAATTTCTGCTGAAACTTTGTTTCAAAATATCCTATATTCTGTTTGGAAATTTTAGGAAATCATTTAAAATGTTTTGAAATATTTTTCACTTTTCTCTTGGAATTAATGTTTTTAAATGAAAAATCACCCAATATTATCCTAGAAATCTTAAGAAAGATTTTTTATTCTCTTTAAACGTTTTAAAATTTTTTTTTAAATTTTAAAAACTAATTTCTTTCACTTCTCCCTGCAATCTTATAGTATTGTAGTTTTTTGTGATTTCATTTGAAAAAAACGTTACCTAAGATTTATCGTACGCTCCCCCCTCCCCCCCCCCCCATCTATCGTAACAGGGTTAAGCTCCTCTTGAACTCACCCACCCCCTAGAAACGTTACGCAATATATAGACAACCCCTAATCGGAATTTCCGTAGCACCGGTATCACTTCTTGTATTATGCCTTCATTAAAAAAGAACTGGTGAAACAGAGGCCTATATACGGGTCCTCATCACTACTAAAGTATCATGTAAGTCCTGTAGCCAGGGGAGAGTTTTGCCAGAGGAGAGTTTGGTCAGGGGAGAGGAAAACTGCAGAAAACCAAATGCACGAGTTTAGCCGGAGGGGTTGAGAAGAGGAGAGGAGCGCGGTGCGAGATAAAGAAACTCGAGTGAAAATAAAACGGTGTACTTGACGGATAGAAGGTGGAACCCCGTGGCAGCGCGGTATCCCGATAATAAATCGCCCTTTTAATCACGAGTTGTTCACGCTCGAGTCATTTGGCTTAATGGAGCCTCTTGTTTAGGCCGCAACGCGGTAGGTTCCGAGCAGGCAATTTCCTCGCTCGAACGATACAACATTTTGTTTAAATTTAAACCTCGATCATTAGTCACCGTTCGTCCTGTTCTGTTCGGTTCTGTTCGGTTCTGTTCTGTTATACAAGTAACGTACGATATACATACATGCACAGGCTGACACGCCATTATCCATCGATATACGATTTGCGCCCAATTTTCGACACGAGCTCCACGCCACCTGTGGTTTCCTTTTCTCACTCACAAATCTCAAATTGCTAATTAAGGTCATCATTTTTTAAACCTAAACCTCCAAAAAATCCCAAACTAAAATTTTGCACGGACCCGTGTAGAAAATTATCTGCTTTTTTTGGAAATGTGCAAAAATAGATTTGGATTTAAAAGTTAGAATTTTTTTGGTCCTGATGGGCTAGCAAGCACCCGATTAGGGCCCGAAAAAACTGACTAGATAAGGGGAAAAAATTTTTTTTTAGATCATTTTTAACAATTTTAAACACCCAGGCTCTTTTTGGAAATGAACCAAAAATATTTGGATGAGGGATTTAGAAAAATAATTGGTATTTTGAGTTAGTCAGGACCTGATTAGGGCCCCACAAGACTGACTAGATGAAGAGGAACAAACAAATTTTTTTAAATGTAGATACATTTATTATTTTCGGTAGTTTTAAACACTCTGTCTTTCATTGAAAACGTGCAAAAAATATTTGGGTTAAGCACTGAAAACTGTTTGTTCATGACGAGCTGAACAGCACCCGATTAGGGCCCGAAAAGGCTGACTAGATGAGAAAAAAGTTAATTTACTTTGCTCATTTTTTTCATCACCCTCGCTAATTTTGGAAATGCGTATAAAGATATTTGAATTTAAAATTTAGAAATTTTTTTGTTCTAATAGACTAGCCAGCACCCGATTAGGGCCCGAAAAAACTGACTAGATGATGTGGAGATAATTCCCTTTTTTTAGATCATTTTTCATTTTTGATAGTTTTAAACACCCTGGTTCTTTTTGGAAATATACACAAAAATATTTGGATGGAGCATTTTAGAAAATTATTGATATTTCGAATAAGTCAGGACCTGATTAGGGCCCCAAAAACCTGACTAGATGACGAGGCAAAATATTCATTTTTTTAAGTGTTCATTTTTCGCCTTTGGTATTTTGAAACACCCTATTTCTGGGAATTTCAAAAAAATATATTCGGATTCAAAAGTTAGAATTTCTTGTTACTGATAGGCTAGCCAGCACCCAAATAGGGCCCGAAAAACTGACTAGATGATGCGAAGAAAATTCATATTCTTTTAGATCATTTTTATTTTTGATAGTTTGAACCCTGGCTCTTTTTTGAAATGTACAAAAAAATATTTGGATAAGACATTTAGAAAAATTGTTGGCATGTGCAGGTAGCCAGGATCTAATTAGGGTCCCAGAAGAATGACTAGATACCGAAAAAAAGTAATGTACATTTTTCATTTTTGGTACTTTTAAACACCCTGACTTTCATCGAAAATGTGCAAAAAAATATTTGAGTTAGATACTTAAAAAAATATTTGTTCATGACGGGCTATCCAGCACCCGATTAGGGCCCGAAAGGACTGACTAGATGACGAGGCAAAATATTCATTTTCTTAAATGTTCATTTTTCGCCTTTGGTATTTTAAAACACCCTGACTATTTTTGGGAATGTGCAAAAAGATATTCAGATTAAAAAGTGAGGAATGTTTTTGGTCCCAATAGGCTAGCCAGCACCCAATTAGGGCCCAAAAAAACTGACTAGATGATAAGGAGAAAACTCATTTTTTTTAGAACTTTGTTCATTTTTGATACATTTAACACCCTGGCTCTTTTTGGAAATGTACAACAAAATATTCGGATAAGATATTTAAAAGACTTGTTAGTTTTTCGGGCTACCCAGCACCAAATTAGGGACCGAAAAGGCTGACTAGATGACGAAAAAGTTCATTTTTCTTTATGATAATTTTTCGCCTTTGGTACTTTTAAGCACCCTGGTTAATTTTGGGAATGTGAAGAAAGATATTTGGCTTAAAAAGCTGGAATTTTTTGTTACTAATAGGCTAGCCAGCACCAAAATAGGGCCCTGAAAAACTGACTAGATGATGCTAAGAAAATTCATTTGTTTTTTTTTATCATTTTTTATTTTTGATACCTCTAAACACCCTGGCTCTTTTTGGAAATGTACAAAAAAATATTTTGATAAGACATTTAGAAAAATTGTTGGTATTTGCAGTTAGCGAGGACCTAATTAGGGTCCCAGAAGAATGACTAGATAGGAGAAAAAAAATTTAATGTACATTTTTCATTTTTTGTACTTTTAAACACCCTGGCTTTCATTGAAAATGCGCGAAAAAAATATTGTAGTTAGGCACTTAAAAAAATGTTTGTTCATGACGGGCTAACCAGCACCCGATTAGGGCCCGGAAAGACTGACTAGATTAGGTCTCCAGGTCTATTATTCATTTTTCCGGTGTGTGAATTATACTTATTTTTGAAATTTTTAATATCCTAAACTCTTAAATAGGAATTTTTATTATTTTAGAAAATTCCCTGATTTATGTCAAAATTATAGTTCTTTCCGAAAATTCCCTCTTCCGAATCAGAATCATCATTCTTTTAGAAAACTGTGACTGAGGGGAAATGTAGGGGTGGGGGGTAGAGGGAAAATTAAAGAAGGAGAATAGAGGGGAATTTTGAGAAGGGGAAGTGAAAGTAAATGAGGAAAGGGAAGTGAGGGGAAATAATCGATGAGGAATTATAGAACGTGAAGGGAAGTGAGTGGAGGGGAAGTGAGGGTAATGAGAGTAGGAAAAACTAAAGGAAATTATGGAAGGGGAAGTAGGTGAAGAAAAGGGAAATGAGGGGTGTGGGAGTAGGGAATTGAGGAGAAATTAGGGCATGAAAATTAGGGGTGATAGGAGAAATATGGGTAGGGGAGGTAGGGAAAATTAAGGGTAGTAGGGAAAATAGGGGAAGTAGGGGAAGTAGGGGAAGTAGGGAAGGAAAAGTATAAGAGGAGAGGTTGAACGACTTAATTACCGTCTTAGTAGGCTACCAAACCATTTTTTTGTAACCCTTTTCTTTAAATTTTCTTTTGGAAAATTCCCTGAGCCAATTCAAAATTATAATTTTTTTTTTAAATCCTATTCCAATTTCGAATCATAATACCTTCTAAAAATGATCATTTTCCTCGTAAATTCTCTGTTCCAAAACAGAATCATAATTCTTTTCAAAAATTCGCTGTTCCGAATCAAATTTGTAATTCTTTTCAAAAAATCACTGTTTCAAAGTATTATAATTTTGTATCGAAAATTTCCTTTCTCAACTCACAATTATAATTTTTTTGGAAAATACCTTGGTCCAGATTTGAATTATAATTTTTTGCGGAAGTCCAATACTGTAAAATTGCCCGCACAAGGAAATTTCTGATACTTAACAAATAAGCAATTGTTAAATAATAAGTAGAATAGAATTCTTTTGTTTAATGAAAATATTTTTAATTTTGTTAAATTCTATTTTCTATTATTTAACAATTTCTTTATTTTTTCAGATTTGGAAAATTCATTATGTCATTTTTAAATCCAGTGATACTAAAAAGGTCGTTAATTCTATTTTTCAAGAATTTTCCAATTTGAAAATGTTTTGTTCTCAGTAATTTTCTACATTAGGACATTTTCCATTTTAAAAATTTCCTTTTTGGGAAATTTCACAGTGTCGGGAATTTTTTTTCAAAATTTTTCAGTCATCTCGATATTAACCGATTTCAAAATTTTTTTCTACTTTTTTCAGATGCTAAACAACAAATTTTTTTCTGACGCAAGTTTTTTAATTTATTTGAGCATTTTTATAATACTGAAAATCTATAAAATCAATTATAAAACCGATATTATTATTTACAATTTTTCTTACAACAAAAATTTGTTCAAAAGAATTTATGCAAATCACATAGTTTTGTATAATGTTTCCTCTAAGAGAGAGGACATTTTTGAGTATAAATAAGAGTTTTGCTTAATTAGATTGAAACCAGGCTACGAATTTTGCTACTCTAAACATTCTTCCAAATAACAATTTATTTTTGAATAAAACTGAAATATTGATTAATTATTTATTCATTTTATAAAAACATGGGAAACTAGCTATGAATTCGATCTCAAGTGTTTCCACTTTGTTTGTATTTATAGTTATATGGTGCTCATTTCACGAGCACTTTGCTTCCCGTTAGCAAATGTATTTGCTTCCTCAAAGAGGAAGCATTTGTTTTTTTTCTATAATAGACAAACCAAAGTCTTCATTTTGCTCAATTTAAAAATAGAAATTTACAAAAAATACAAAATCACAAAATAATACCAAAAATTTTTTAAATACAAAGACAAATTAGACAAATCAAATTTTGTATTCGAAATGATAATTTTTCGAGCTGGAAAAGGGAAGAGAAAAGTTCTGTCGCACCCTATCCCTTTCCCAGCTTTATGATTTCTTTACAAAAATTATCAGAATTATTCTATTTGGAAATTTATGATCAAAAAGTCTTTTTTATTCATGCGTTAAGTTTGAATTATGTCGATGAAAAAAGTTTTTCTGTTTGAAACATATGATTCAAATATTATAAATGAGCATAACTTCCTTAATCTTCGAAAAAGTGTATTAATATTATAGATCAATCGATTTGCCCTGAATCAAGGAATCTTTTCCGATCTTGCATCAATTTTAAATTATGTTAGTGAAAAAAGTTTTACTATAAAAAACCGTGTTTAAATATTATGCATTAACATAGATTCCTTACTCTTAAAATAAAATGTATCAATGTTACAGGTCAATCGATTTGACACGAATCAACACATATTTTCTGTTCTTGCATCAATTTTGAATCATGTTAATGAAAAAATTTTTACTATAAAACCCCGATTTTCAAAATATATAAATTATCAGAACTGCCCTGCTCTTCAATAAAATGTATTATAACTGCAGGTACATCGTTTCGTCTCGAACCAAGGAATCTTTTATATTCTTGCATCAATTTTGACTTATGTTAAAGAAAAAAGTTTTACTATAAAAAACCGTATTTTCAAATATTATGCATTAACATAGCTTCCTTACTCTTCAATAAAATGTATTAATATTATAGGTCAATCGATTCGACTCGAATCAACACATCTTTTCTGTTCTTGCATCAACTTTGAATTATGTTAATAAATAAAGTTTTACTATAAAAAACAGATTTTCTAAATATATAAATCACCATAACTTCCCAACTCTTTGATAAAATGTATTAATATTCAAGGTCAATCGATTCCTCTCGAACCAAGGAATCTTTTATATTCTTGCATCAACTTTGAATTATGCTAATGAAAAAAGTTTTTCTATAAAAAAAACCGATTTTTTAAATATTATTGAGTGCTAAAAAAAAGCAATACATATTTTTTGAAATCCTTCAGTCAGTTTCAAGATATTAGTAGTGAAAATAAGCATCCACATACACACATCCGGACAATTGCTTAAAACATTCTATTAGGCATTTTTAAATTGAGGAAGGTTTAATTAAATGAATTTAAAAAGTATGGAAAATGTTACCATTACAAAGCTTCCTCTATGAGAAAGAAAACTGGACCAAAAACGGTAAATTCCATTGCGAGTGATTAAAAATAGAAGTAGCTTCCTGTGTGAAATCTAGGTGACTAGATTCCGGAAGTTGGTTGGGGACCGGATTTGAAGTAAGATAGGGCCGAAGATCGATGGAATCAGGGCCTTATTATGAGGTCCGCGAATCCGTGGATAGTACTCGCATCATATCGCTCAGCTGAGCGTGTATCCCACCTGAAACGGAAGTAGTAGTGTCCCCTTGCAGGGACAAGCCTACCGGAACACCGGAACCGGAAGGGTGCGGAACCTCCGACCTGCGGACGTACGGACTCGCACTGATTACTCCCTGATGATGAAATAGATTGGTGCCTACGCTTACGTAGATCAGAGACATTTTCGAACGATTCGTCCTTCCACCGGAATCGCGCCATGAAGAGGATTTACGAAATTCCGCATCATAATCAATTATCAATTATAGAGACCAAATTTAATAATTCTTTCAAATAGTTCAGAAAAAGTCTATCCAAATACAGAGAAGTCAAGAGTTATTTTCTATAAAATTATCAGGGTTTCTACCTGACCGGAAATCAGGGTGACTAGCGAAATTCGGTTTTCAAGTTCCTGGAAGGTGCCCGAATTTCAATTTCCCGGGAAATGACAGGGAATTTTTTTCTTCTACTGCATCGGACCTATGTGAAAACTCTGGACCGTAATACGATAGAAAAACTAGCAAAACTAGAACATTCTTTTTCCAAAATTCCATTTTTATAAATAGCAAATGTAAAAAAAATTAAAACACTTGTAACATGGAGAATTCGAAGTAATTTATGTAATCCAACTAATTAACTTGTAATCCAGCTAAATCCAGATAATTCAAAATTATTTGAATAAAAGTTGATATATTTTGTTTGCAAATGTAGAATGATTTTATCAAAAAGTTTTTTTTTTGTTGAAAATTAAACCGTTTTGATGAAAATTCCTCTTTTTTGGTTGTAAGTTCAAATATTTTGGTAGAAAATTTAACCATGTTGTTGAAAATTATATTTTTTTGTTGAAAATTTATTTTCTAACTGGAAGTTTAACAATTCCATTTTTCGTTAGAAATTTATCTTTTTTAGTTGAAAATTCAACTACCAGGTTGAAAATTGAACTAATTTGTCTAAAATGCAGTTAAAAATTAATTAATTGAACTTAATTGAAACTAAACATTTGACTATTTCTTTGTTGGTATTTTTATAGTTATTGAACTTTTTAGTTGAAAATTGAACTATTTCATTGAAATATTTTTTTTAGTTAAGTATTAAGTTTTTTTATTTGAAAACTGAACTATTCAATTTTTTATTGAGAATTTCTCTTTTTCAGTTGAAAATTCAACTATTAGGTAGAAAATTCATGTATTCTGTTGTAAATTCAACTTTTTGATAGAAAATTCGTCTTTTAGAATTTAGATAGAAAATCTATCTTTTTGGTTAAAAATTCTTTCTTTGTTTTGTTTGAAAATTAACTTTTTTTTATTGAAAATTTAACCATTCCATTTTTCATGTAAAATTCATCTTTTTCAGTTTAATATTCACTTCTTGGTTAAAAATTCAACTAGATGATTTAAAGTTGAATTACTTTGTTAAAAATTAATTTTTGGGTTGGAGATGCATCATTTTGATTGAAGATTAATCTCCTCAGTTGAAAATTCAATTATTTTGTTGATAATTTTTTTTTCGAAGAAAATTAAATTTTTGAACTGAAAGTTTAACTATTCCATTCTTTATTGTAAATTTATCTCTTTTCGCTTAAGAATAAACTTATTTGGTAGAAATTTAATTTTATGGCAACAAAGTGTTTTTTTTTTTAAACTAACTTTTTTACTGAAAATTGAACTATTCCATTTTTGATTGTATTTTTTTACCTGAAAATTCACCTATTTGAATGAAAATTCATGCAATTGGTAAAAAATTTGTTTTTTCTGGAAGAAAATTAATCTAGATGGCTGAAAATTAAACAATTTTGTTAAAAAAATTTCTTCTTGATTGAAAAATTAATTTTTTTTTAAATCTTTGTTTTTTGGTAGAAATTGCATTTTTTAACTAACAATTTAACTATTCCAGTTAAAATTTCATCATTTTGTTTAAAAATTAATTTCTTCCATTGAAAATCTAAATATTTTGTTAAAATTTCGATTTTTTTGATAAAAATATAATTTTTCAACTGAAAATTTAACTATTCCACTTTTTGTGGAAAATGTATCCTGGTAAAAATAAGTCTTTTTTTGTACAAAATTATTCTAAAAATTATTAAAATTAAATTATTAAAATTTTTAAGAATTAAAATTATTTAATTGATAGAATATAATATTATTGATAATATTAATTAATAAAATTAATAACTTCTACTAAACAATACTAATAATAACTATAATAAGTAATAACTAATAATATAATAACTACTAATAACTATAATATACATTTATTTTTTTACATTTCCATTTTCGAGTCTGGTGGTCAGACTATGCTTACCATATGTTTTTGGGGTCGCTGAATCCGAATCCAAGGTCCAAAAAAAGCCAGCACGTCAGGGTTCTGACATAACCTCAAAAACCCTCATAAAAATCTTTTTCCGGGTCTGGAGGTCAGATCATGCTTACTATATGTTTTTGAGGTCGCTGAATCCGAATCCGAAGTTAAATAAACCCCAGCAGGTCAGGGTTCTGACATAACCTCAAAAAGCCTTATAAAAAATCTTCTACCGAGTCTGGAGGTCAGACCATGTTTACTATATGTTTTTGGGGTCGCTGAATCCAAATTCGGGGTCCAAAAAACCCCAGCACGTCAGGGTTCTGAGATAACATCAAAAAATCTCATAAAAATTTGTTTCGAGTCGGGGGGTCAGATCATGTTTATTATATGTTTTTAGGGTCGCTGAAAAAATCGTCTCTTTTTCACGTCCCTGACGTGCTGGAGTTTTTTACACTACGGATTCGGATTCAGTGACCCCAAAAACATGTACTAAACATGCTCTGACCCCCGGCCTCGGAAAAAAATGTATGAGGATTTTTGAGGTTATGTCAGAACCCTGACGTGCTCGGGTTCTATGGACCTCGGATTCGGATTCAGCGACCCCAAAAACATATAGTGAACATGGTCTGACCTCCAGACCCGGAAAAAGATTTTTCTGTGTAATTAATATTATTGATAATAATTATTAAATTGAGTATTAAAATGATTGAAAAATCAATTAATAATTATAAAGATTAAAATTAGTTGAAATTTCGACTATTTGGTTAAAAGTTGATCTATTTTGTTTTAAATTCAACAATTTATTAAAAAGCAATTCTTTTTGGTTAAAAATTCGCGAGATTCTAGTCTATAAAGAGTAATCCACCATAATTGTATCTAATCCATCGTAATCCTTTACAATCCAGTGTAATCTTAGATAATCCAGAGTAATTCTGTATATAGAGGTAATCCAGGGTAATCCATCTCCGCTGGACCGCGTTTTTAGGAGTTGTTTCACCCTTGGATTGTATTGATTTACTGGTTTCTAATTTTTGGAGAAGAAAAAAAAATCCACTTTGGCCCGGGTTCGAACCCGAGCCGTCTTATCATGAATCAGCGCCTTAAGCAATAACGTCACCCAACACTTATTATTATCATTGTACCATTAAGTCCAATCCCTTTCGGGGGAAGAGCAACCCACTCGATTCTAGCCTCATTATTACACCACTCCGACACATGTTGCTGATCAGTCTCTCTAGCAATCACCCCAGGTGAAGAGCTTCACAAACTCATAAATCACACAAAAATAGGCCAACTGACTGATAATCCCACAGTAAGATCCAATAGTGGATTATTTCTCAAAATTATATATTCTTTGCGCAATTCTAATTAGATAATCGTCTATGTGGCGTAAAAACTGTTCTAACTGAAGGTATGTCAAAAGTGATTTTGTGACATGCTCTAGTAGAATTTTACGTAGAATTTCATGGGTGTGAAGCACGTTTCACGAAGCTAAAAGCTAGTTGAGGTCATTTAATAGCCAAGTTTCACGTAACGGTGATGATGGCGATGCAGAGGCGTGACGTCGATCGGGTTTTTTAGGCCGGGCCGATGGAAAAGAGATCACCAACGGAAGTGGAAGTGGAAATTGAGGCAATAACGACGGCACTCGGCGTCGCGTCGCTTATCGCCTGAATATCGCCGACTCGTCGTTTCCGTAGTTTCCACTCTAAAAGTCCAAAAGTACCTATAACCAATCTGAACACGCTTCTATTTCATTTGTCAGGGAACATCCGCTGCATTTTCAATTTTTCAACTAACCCTTCACCACCAGTTTTTCTCGCTTTCGAAAATTGAGGTCAAGAAACTAAAAAATACTAGACTATTATGTGCGCGCGCAAGCACGCGCTAACTTTTGTGTTCATTTTTCTCATTTACTCAATTTTCGAATAACTATTCATTTGTTAACATTTTTTTACCAATAAAATTCTTGCTGAAATTATATTTTCACAGAATGCATTCAGTGAATCCATGTAACGTAAAATTTACTATTACTATTAATAATAGTAAATGGCGAGATATCATGTGAAAATCATGTGAGCATCAATGTACATCGTTAAGTCATTAAAAAATTAATATAATATTTATATAATATATATAATTATATATATATATATATTATATAATATATATAAAAATCAATAAACATGTACTTGAACTGGAATGTTTAAATAAAATTCTATATAAAGAGAAGAGCGTGTCCAAATACATTGCTAAATAATTAAAACATATGTTCATGTCATTTTGAGTAATTGAATTCAAATACTCATTTCACGGCTATTTTTGTAAATTTAAGAATCAAGAAAAATGGCTCAATCATTAAAACATCATCATATTAGAACGTTTAAATAATTCAGAAAAACAACAGCGCACGGCGAAAAATCGCTGAATAATTAAAATATATCGACATATAATTTTGAAAATTGATTCAATATACATGCCTCTCTTTTTTAGTGGTTATCTCAGGGATATATTAACTCCCACTCCTTCATGCCTCAGTGATGTAAATTGCAAAAATTCAAACTTTGATAAATTAAAGCTTGGAATCTTCTCTCTAAAATGAGATCAAGAACATAATGAAACATTCACTTGTTCTCGAATTATGATAAAAAATATGGAAGCATATCCAAGCCGAAAATCAGTTCGTCGAGCGACAGTCGAATGTCGAATTTAAATCTTTTGTTAACGTGCGAAAAACAACAAGGCGGTCCGTTTCAAATTAAAAAAGAAGGACGACCTATAACTTGCTTATCAGTAAAACAACAGATTTTCGCTTCTCAATCTATAAGACAGACCGCGCACTGACATTTTACAAAATTAAAGAAATTATCGGAAACTATTTTATAATGTTTTCTCTTTTACCATAATATCAGTTGAGATAATTATTATAAATGAACATAGTGAATGACTCTACTTTATACTTCAATACTGTTTTTTTTTGCACACAATTTTCAGAATTTAAAAATATTCTGAAGTATCGTATATAAAAAAAAAAGACTTTTTTTACATTATTTATGGCCAACGGCCATGGCACGCTGAAAAAAACAGTTCTCGTCAGATCACTGAAGTTAAGCAGCGTTGGGCGCGGTTAGTACTTGGATGGGTGACCATTCAAGAATACTGTGTGCTGTTGGCATATTATGGGTGTGGTGAGCCCAAACTTGTAGTTAATCATAACTACAAGAAAACTATCCACCTAGAAACACTACCCGAATCGGGTAGTGTCACGCCTAACCTGAAAGGGAAATGGCTTAATGGTATACATTTCTACTATGGAATTTTCTGCTTATGATATTTTTAATTTCTTATAACACTAAAAATGATTAGGATCGTACTTGATTAAGCCACCTATAGGTTCAAATATTATATTATGTGGAAAAATTTTTTTCTAGTAGAATAATACATTCTTTTCGACGTATCATTTTTTAAAACAATGATTACAAAATAATTTGTAATGCAATTTTAGTTCAAATTAATTTCCAATTTTAACGTATTAATAATTTTTTCCACCTTTTCACATTGATATTTGTAGAAATTACTATACCATTTCATTAAAAAAAAAAAAATATTTTATAATTTTTTTCAGATTTTCAACAACAATAAAATCTACCATACTACTATGATATCGCGATCTTTAATATTACAGGGATCGCAGCGTAAAAGAAGCTCAAAAAAGGGGAAATAGGGTGGTTTTTTCACGAAAAAGGGGAAAATAGGGGAAAGATTAAACATTTATTTTCATATGTCGAAAAGAACAAACAAACTTTTCGTAAGAAATGTTACATTTTTAAATAACTTTTAATG
>CAKNYM010046497.1:29494-47059 GCA_932195095.1 Andricus curvator | reverse complement strand
GATATGTTTTTATTTGTTAGGATGGACCCTGCTCTACCGATAACCTGTTTACCCTTATTTATGCGCCTATCTAACTCCCCATCTATTTTTCCGTCGCTAGTGAATAGACTACCTAGGTATACGTACTTGTCAACTTGTTCTAATCTCTCATCATTTAGGACAATGTTGCACATTGTTTTCTCACTCTTTCCCTCAAACACCATGATTTTTCTTTTATTTACGTTAATTTTGAGGCCCATGTTCTTCATGCATGTGTTAAGTTTATTCACCATTCTTTGCAAGTCGTCGATTGATTCTGCCATAACAATCTTGTCATCTGCGAAAGCTAACCCACGTACCTTAACTGTTTGGAGATCTACACCTTCTTCGTCAAAGAGTGCAGTTCTTAGACACTTATCCATGAATATGATAAATAGCCACGAGGACATAACGCATCCTTGTTTCACGCCTTGCGTAATATCGAACCAGTCACTCAGTTTCCCGTTTACCCTTACGCTCGCTTTACTACCTGTATATATTGTTTTTATTGCTTGCAGGAGCCCTCCATTTACTCCGTACTCTTTAAGAACTTCCCAAAGTTTACTTCTATTTACCGTGTCGAATGCTTTTTCTAGGTCAATAAATGCACAGAAAACTTTCTTTCCTACTCTCAAGCTTTTTTCTGTGATCTGTCTTAGGCTAAATATCTGATCTGTACATGATCTTCCTGGCATAAAACCACTTTGGACTTCCCATATCTTTTCTTCTGTGATTTCCATTACCCTACGAATAAGCATTTTTGAGTATATAATATGATATATATATAATATATATGACTTTATAATTAACTATAATTGACTATATAACATCTTGGAGGAAATTCACTGCCAGGGTACGACAGTTTAACGGCGAACTGCGGTCCGTCATCACTAACTCAACAAGTCAAAGCTGCTGACTATCAGGCATCTCATTGTTGACAGAATACGGATACTATCTGACGATAGAAAAAATTTAGAGCGGAGGGAGAGGTGAGTAAAAGAAATGAACAGTTTTTCTCTGAGCCATTTTTACTCTTCCAAGACCCTCCAGGTACTATTTTGGAGAGAAGCCTACGAAGTCCAGCATGCACTGAATCAAGAGACAAAGAACATAAATAGCTTCAAAGAGCTGTGCAGTGCCCTCATAACGCCTGAGGAGGAATGCCCACCTATAACTAGCGAGGAGATGAAAAAAAGTATTAAAAGTCATAAAGAACTATTCCGCTGCATGACCAGATGGTATCAAGACCTTATGGTGGAAGAAGTTTCCTTCCACCCACCAGCATCTGGCCTGCATTTTGACCTCGTGTCTGAAGTCGGAAAAGCCTATTCTGGAGCGGTTGGTGGAAGAATGCACAGTGCTCCTGCCGAAGATGGGCAACTTAGCTGACCCTAAGAATTACAGGCCAATAACTTGTTTGAACACAATGTATAAGATCTTCACAGCTGTCCTAAATGATAGGACTGTTCAGACAATTGGACCAGCGCTGCCTATCGATGGCATGGATTGACTACCGGAAAGCCGGAAAATTCAACCTCCCATAGACTTATCATCTGTCTGTTGAAAAGCGCAAAGGTTCATCCACACATCTTGAGGTGCGTAAAGAGATTGATGCCGCCTTGAAAAACCTGATTTGCTATCTCATCTGGAAAATATTGTGTGACAGCTAACAACGTCACCTTTCAGAGAGGTGTTTTTCAGGGTGACACCATGAGCCTCTTTTATCTTTTACCTCCTCTTTTATCTCATATTATTGCCACTATCTCTAGCACTTCGCCAGTTCGAAGTGTACTTCTGTAGCTAGAAATAAAAAGCAACTAGACCTAGCTCTAGGGATTGTCGAGAAATACACTTGGAAGATTGGAGTGGAGTTTCGGTTAGAAAAATGCGCCATGGTTAATTTGAAGCGAGGAAAACTTAATAGCATCCCCGAAGACCCTGAGCTCGACGACAGAAGCGTTGTACGACACCTTGGCGCTGCGGAGACCCATACATACCTGGGCATGCCACAGAGCCGCATTCAGGATGTGACGTCTGTTATGCACATGAACAAAAGCATGCACCTTAAGTCGTCTGTTCCGGGACTTTACACGTCAAGGTGTCAAGGTCAAGGTGGTCGCGGAATATTGAATTTGAATGTCTTCACAGCAGAATTAGTCTGGGTACAGGACATATAGTCGCGAATGGATGAGACTCTCTTATAAAAATTGTCAGAAAATACAAAAATATGGGCAAAGGAGCGTTTCTGTACAAAGCAGCGGAGGAGGCTACTCAAACACTTTGACTTGACTTCAATATCAGGGGTGAACAAAATGCATCAAACATTATTCATCTCGAGTACCTACTCCTGAAGGCCCAGATCAACAAAGCACATGAGAAATCTTCCGCAAACAGCTTCTTGACGAGAAGATGCACGACATCTTCCACAGAAATGTAAAGGATTAGTCGATGTCATATAAGCTAACGTTTGCTTTCCTCAAATCACCCGGATTGAAGTAGGACACGGAGGATTTCATTTTGGCGTGTCAAGACGGTGACATCTCAACTTTAGAATACCGTCGCCACATTCTGAGTCAAGACATTCCCGATGATGGCTGCAGAGCATTTCATGCACACCCCGAGCACCTAGGACACATACTATCTAGTCTTCCAACTTATGCAGGAACGATGTACAGTGTACATCCAAAGGCTCAATGCGGCACTAAGAGTTCTTTATTACCATCTCTATCGCTCTTACGGCATTCGCCCTAATATCACGCCGCCAAACACTTCTACCAGAGAAATAGAGTCAATTGTCAAAAATGAGAAGCACCGCATATACTGTAACTTCATATTCTCGACAATTGTTTTTCTCGCGCACTCGAGGCCTGACATAGTTCTCCTTGCTTTCGAGAAACAAACCATGTTCCTTATCGAATTTTCGGCACAAAAAAAAGAAAGACAGGAGTAAAGACCTTATAGGGAAGTTGCAACGGTTATACCCGGAATATTCTGTTGAGTTAGTCGTTCTGATCATCGGTGCTCTTGAAGGTGCCAAGCTTTCCTGGTTATTAGCCTGAAAAGCATCCCTGCATGTCAGCGAAATGCTAAGACACTTGAGGAGAAAATGCAGAAGGCGTTCGTCCTTGGCTCGCTTCGTGTCCACAGGGTGCATAAGACTTTTGCTCAGTCGTCGTATTGAGTTTATCGCAGACTGTAACCACCTTTATCAGGCCTGCCCGCTGAGGAGAAAATCGACTCAATCGCCACATGTTCGAGATCCACCACCAGTTCCCTCTTCTCAGATCCCGAGACTTGGGGGGGGGGCGTCGCTCTCGTGAAGTTGAATAAATAGAGGTCGGTGGTGGTGTTAAAATCCCGTCTGGTAAATGAGCAATTTCGACGAACTTTCCCCTCAGTGGGCAGGCCTGACCTATATCAAGGTCATGAGACGTAGTTACAGCTGAAACACCACCGCAATTCCGCCGGGAGCCAGTGCAATTTTGTAGAATGGCACCCGCTCCCGGTGAAATCCCGCGGTTTTCCTGCTGACAAACTTTTGATTATATATATTGGTTTGGATACAACACAAAAAAAATTCGATGAAATTTTGATGAACGGTGTCTTAAATAATTTTAAAAACAAAAAATATTTTTCACGGAAACGATTCAGGGACTTGACCATGCACAGACTGCCCTGTTTTACTGGTCCATGTGATGTTTTATTGAAGAGGCAGAGCTTTCGCCCTTCGATAAAGGGCGAAACAAAAAATATGTAATGCTCATGAATTTTTAAGGTGGTGTTTTCACATTGCTAACTAAAGGCTAACTGAACATAACCTTTCCTCTACGAAAAGTGTGCATTATCTAAACAAAAACAATCGACGTATTGTACAAACTCAATTAGCTATAATAGATAATAATTTTGGTAAATAAAGTATACTTTTTGTAGAGGTAAGGTTATGTTAAGTTCATTTTTAGTTAGCAGTTGAAAAACATGAACTCAAAATCTAATGAACATTTTATATTTCTTGTTAGGCTTAGTGATAGGATGAGGACTTTTAACAATTTTAGATACTGAAGAGGCCCTTCATCGAAGGTCGAAAGATCTACCCTTTTAATTAAATATCACATGCACTAGTAGAACAAATAATGATTACAAATTATTTCTTCCTCATTGAAAAATAACCTGGTTAAGCAACTCTCAAAATCTTCATCGTTTTTTTATAATTTATATAATGCAACATTTCATTAAATATATTTATTTACAAAGCGATTCAAATCGAAATATGCTTTATTCTTTCAAACTATCATTCTGTCAATCCGTTGCAAAGTAAATGTACAGATTCATACATTTCTGAATCGTCGATGATTGGTCGTGACAGAGCATTTGCCACCCATCCCCTTTGTAACATCCCTCGCCGAGGAGGCTGACCAATCACAGCACACTAACTAACATAACCCTTCCTTCAACTCGTTGTAACGTGACAGTATGATGGGGAGAAAACTGTCGATGCACAGACAGTTTTCTCCCCACCATATTCAACCAATCAAATGAGGAATTAACCCTTTTGTGCTTTCTCCCGTGACCAATATGGCTACGGCATATTTAAAAGCCACTCGTTAAGGACATTAAGCTAGATTAGGGTAGAGTTTAAGTTTTACTAGGCTTAAAAAGAAACAAATGAATAATATTATCCATAAAACAATTACTATTGGCAACAATTATAATAATTAATACGCCTTCAATAATACACAATAAAATATAAACGTAACTGATGTGTAAAAAATTAATTCGTGCATTACTTCCGAATGCAGTGGGCAAAAAAGAAACAGATGTAATCAGAATGTTCTAGGAATGTTGATCGGACGTAAATGTCCTATGTCAGGCCAAGTAACGTTATAAAAACGTCAAATGTTCCAAAAACGTCCTAAGAGCGTCTTTGGCATATTCGATGGATTTAGAACGTCAGTTGGCTTGACATATTGCGTCTTTGGAACGTACAATGGCGTATTTGGATATTTGTGCCCACTTGGAAGTAACTGTAGTCTCATACACGTTGGAGTTGCCGAACCCTCTACGTACGTTTATTTTTTTATGAAACATTCACCAATATAGAGGTGTATATTTCCTATAATATTTTTGTAACTTACATCTGGCTAAATTTAAATCAGTAAGATTTCACTGTTTATCAGTGAAAATCCTTATTTATTTGATTTAGTAACCCACATCTAGCTATTTAAATTAGTGATATTGCGTTGTGAATCAGTGAATATTCTCACTGATTCAAATTCAGATATCACAAAATTTTGAAAAATAATGTCCATGTCATATCAGGGTAACAGGTGGCCTTAGAGCGTGAGTTTTAATTTCAACTTTTAATATATCTGAGTACCCTCAACAGCAAACAGCGCAGATAATTAATTAAATATTTGTTTCGAATTTTAAAAAGAATCATAAAGCCAAAACAAGTTTTTAACATCAGCTGGTGACGCTTCAACATTATCCTTCATTTTTATGCTCCAGCACACTCTGTGAAAGTAATGAAAGAATAAATACTTGATGCCCCTTCTTGTAATTACTTTCGCGGTTACGGGTTGAGGGTGAAATACAGTTTGTGAAGAGAGGATGACGCAAGATGAAAGTGGCAAAGAGAGCAGGGAAAAGTAGCAGTTCGTGAACAGAGGGTGGCTTTTGAAAAGGTTGCTTCTTTTTAGTCGTCCTTGAATAATTGATCCTGGCTTGGGAATCGAAAGTGGAAAGCGCACTTTTACTGAATCCTTGACAAAAGAGGATGGAAAGTGAATCTCACACTATTATAGCGTGAGTTCGCAAAAGAGGGAGACCGAAATATCGATGATAGCATACATACATCTATTAAATATCTGTACAATTAGTTCCAATAATAACTTTAAGTAGGTAAACGCAAATTCATTATGTGAAAACATTAGGAAACAATTTTTTCTGTGTGGGGAAAAACAAAACAAAATACCCAGTGTTCTATCTCATGAAACTCAAAAGTGTATATTTTCTTACGAAATCATGAAAATATAGTAAGGACCTTTACGGGCGTGTTAAATATGTGCATGTATCCTTTGATATATAAAAATTCCGAAAATTTTTTAAACTGGAATAAAGGAATTTATAAAATTGATACAAGGCCAACAGCCATACCACGCTGAAAAAACCAGTTCTCGTCAGATCACTGAAGTTAAGCAGCGTTGGGCGCGGTTAGCACTTGGATGGGTGACCATTCGAGAAAACTGAGTGCTGTTGGCACATCGTGGGTGTGGTGAGCCCACACTTGTAGTTATTTACTACAAGTTATCAACCTAGAAACACTACCCGAATCGGGTAGTGTCACGCCTACCCCGAAAGGGAAATGGCTTAATGGTATACAAGATAGAGTAACAACTAAAAAAAATCTGCGCGCGCATTTCGCTTCGCTCGCAAGTTTGAGTGCGTCTTGGGCGCGGGTCTGTTGGATCACGTGCTTCGCGCTCGATAATTTATTTGTCTCGCTCAACGTTCTCGGTCTTTGTACTTCCTCCACATTTGTGTACAGACATTTTAAAATTAAAGGTCGAAGCGTCGACAACTGTCATTTGGTGATTGTGAATTTTCTTTTGTTAAAGCTTTTTCGGCTTTGACGAACACATTTTCATCACGTATTTCGTGCTTCGCACTCGATTCTGTTCAAAGTGCGAACTTTTCTACATTACGTTCAACTCTATTATATCAAGTGCATATTATATTTATTTCTGTACCTCGGTCTGGGACTGCTTATTATTCAGATATTGCAAAATAATGTACACATTTTATTTTTCATGATTACTTTTATATTTGTTCGTTATTTCACACTAATTTTTATTCCCAGCTATCATAAAAAATGTATCATTCCAATAAATTTATATTATTACAATTCATAGTATGCATTAATATTGAAACAGATGTATTTTCATTGTCTTGTAGCATGTGTCGTTTGTCCAAAAATTTAATTTTTTAAAATTTCAATGTTATTTTTCACGAATAAAACAAAAACTACGCGTCCTATTAACAAAAATTCATAAGAAATTTGTAGATCTTTTTTGGTTGAACAGCTTTTGTCCATTAATTTTTTTCAAACCTTGTGTTGTTTTCCTCAAAAATTGTATTTATTATTTTCAATGTTAGTTTTTACGATTCAAACAAAAACTACGCGTCGCATCAAAAAATGATTTATAAAAAATTTGTAGATCTTTTTTGGGTACATAATTTTTGTCTTCACATCTTTTTTCGTAGCTTGTGTTGTTTAACCAAAAAAAAAAATTTGTTTTCAATGTTGCTTTTACAAATAAAACGAAACCCACGCGTTATATCAAAAATTGATTGATAACAAATTCGTAGATCTTTTTCGGGTGCACAATTTTTGTCGAGTCATATTTTTTCGTATCTTGCATAGTTTGAACGCAAAACGAAATTTTGGATTTTTCATTATTTTTTTGTGTGGTTAAACCCAGAAACATTGGTCAAAAAATTTGAACGTCGTTTTTCCTTTTTTGACTTTTTTCATATCGTGCATTTTTTGGCCTCAAATTTCAATTTTCGTTTGTTATTTTGAATTTTGTAAATGCTATAACTCTGATGATTTGCTTTTTATCAACAAATGTCGTGAGGATAAATTGTTCGAATTTCCGAATACTACAAATAGCCGTACATGAAATTTTTAAATCTAAAAAAATAATTGTCTTAAAAATTTCGAAAATGCTCCAACTTTTTGAATTTTTATCCAAAATAGCTGGCTAATGAACTTGAACTTCAGTTTCCCACACTAAAAGAGTGTACCAAAGGCCAATCTAATAGTTTGATTCTTTCAAAATTATCGTGCTCACAGGCAGACCTACATACATACAGACATACATATTCGTAAAAACCTGTTTTTTGGGTTCAGAGGGTCTCAAAACGTGGACATTTGACAAGAATTAGCGGGGGGGGGGGGGGGGTGAAAATTGTACACGAATGTAATACCTTCTCTGATAAGAGTGTCATTTTTCACATAAAACTAATACCTTTTCATTATGATGGGAATGTAAAAATAGTACATTTAGTGACTAGTGTGGACTGACGGCCTTTTTGAAACGAGCGCGATGTTCGTAGAATTGTAATAGGTTGCGCAATATATATATATATATATAGTTAAAAGTTTGTCATAAGGACAACCGCAGGATTTCGCCGGGAGCGGGTGCTAATCTGCAAAATTGCACCCGCTCCCAGCGAAATCGCGGAAAAATAGATGGGGAGTTAGATAGGCGCATAAATAAGGGTTAGCAGGTTATCGGTAGAGCAGGGTCCATCCTAACAAATAAAAACATATCAAAAAAAGCTAAAATGGCCATACTATAATTCTATATTCGTACCGACTGTACTATACGGTAGCGAGACATGGACCTGTCAAGAAAAGGACAGGAGTGAAATTAACGCGATTGGCATGAAACCTCTGCGCATAATATGCGGGAAAACACTGATGGACAAAGTCCGAAACGAGACAATCCTCAAAGAATGTGGTACAGGAGAGACACTAGTTGACATATGGGAAAGAAATCAGTTAAGGTGTTTCGGACATCTTGAAAGAATGAAAGATGAACGACTAACGAAACAAGTGTATAAAGGTAAAGTAAATGGCAGAATGCCCAGAGGTAGACCGCCAAAAGAATGGTTAGAATCTGTGAATGAGACACTAATCCGAAGAGACATAAGAAGCCATAGAAACACGAGAGCTTGCATAAAAAAATGCATGGACGTGAAGGAAGCTAGAGTAGTATGCCAGGACAGAAAAGTGTGGCGACAAATAGTTTGTAAGCAGAGTGACAATAGAGTGAATGACGCCTGAAACAAAGACCTTGGATACTAAATGGGCCCAAGTGGGGAACCACACATAACAATTTTGTGAGGCTCTTCACCTGGGGTGATCGCTAGAGAGATTGATCAGCAACCTGGGTCGGAGCAGTGTTGCGGAATGAACGTGTCATTTGAATAAATAACACGAGAATTCCAGATCAATCTAAAATATCTATACCTAACACCTATATATACCTATCTACCTTATACCTATATACCCACCTTACACACTACCTTTTTCCAACCGAGCAAGTCACGCGTACCCCGAAAGGGAAATGGCTTGATGGTACAAACAAACAAATACTTAGTGTAGTGACAATGAAATTACCTGCCCCCCCCCCCCAACTATACAGATTCAGTATATGTCCTAGCGGCATCCCCCACTCAAACCCTAAAATAATCATTTTGACCATGACTTAATAAATTGCCAATATCTCCTAAACAAGAACCACCCTTAAGGACCCTTTTTTGCGGACGCCCACATATAGTCTCTAAAAAGTAAACACAAAATTTAAATGATTTTTTGCAAAGATTGTAGTCATTTTCCTTTAACATAATCTGGTCAGTCATGCTTTCGCTTTATTCGTGATGACTATCATTAAACACCTATTTATTTATATACCTATCATAACATTTATGATCAAAAAAATCCGTCCACCGTGCGGGCACATTCTCATCGCGCGCTACGCGCCCGCCTTTATGTTTCCCCCCTCCCATAAAAATAAATTCTTTCCTGATGTTTTCAAATCTTCAATGTAGAGTTCTTGACGGACACAAGCTTCTATGATTTTATGAACATTTTATATTCGAAAACCTATCGCAGGAAAATTTTTTCGGTGGTCTGGCAAAGCTTCATGTTTGGGCCTTATAAAGTTGTCATTCGCATGTCTTCATATTAACTCCGAGAATGGAACATGTTTTGTGAATACAAACAATAAAGTTGGTCAATTATGAAAATTCCCACTTAATCTCAAACGTTTCAGTAGTAACAATGTCTTAAACTTTGAAGATTTGTATACTTATTAGTTCAAGCAGAGGGGGTTTTAAATTCCCGCCCCCTGACCCATCTTTGATCCTATATTGATTCAACAAAAGGTCCAACGGAAAAAGCTATCTCCAGGCATCAAGAAGAATAGAGGAGATTGGTGCTAGACACAGCTTCAATTTAATAGCACCATCCACGTCGGTATAGGTTAGGTATGCTGTACTGCAGTTGAGCATCACATTTGATAGCCTCCCGATGTGTGTTTTTTTATAAATAAACGCAGATTATATATCTCATTTCGAACGGGGTGAGTACATTTTCAACTTTCTCAACTTTTTGCTTTAATGACTATTTACCGATGTTTTAATTTAGAAACAAATTTTTTTTATGAATTCTGGATACTGTGAGCTGAAATGTTTCACATGACGTCCTTGCATTATCAACCTTATATTATTTCGTTTTGCAGGAACATGCGGTGGGGCTAGTTGGCCATGCAGTTTACTTTTCTCTTTTTGTGGATAATCATTTCTCTTTTACCTTTTTTCAGTTTTTGACGGGAAAACAAATAAAACATTATGAAAGATAAAGTAGCTGGGGCGACGCTCTTGAGCATATATAATAAAGAAGGCAATTGAAAGCGGCATGTTAGTCAAATGCTCCCTGTATTCTTACAACCTACATCTGTCGAACTTGTTGAAGTTCGACAATAACGTTTTTTTAAAGAAATAGAATGATATTTTTCTATTAAACGAGCTTTCCAAACTTGGACAACACTAACTCCGCATGCCTGGCCAACTTGTCTCGGACACGGAGTAAGTTAGCCACTTTAAAACCACTTGGTAACAATTGTTCATAATAGACCAGTCAAAATAGCTAATCAAATAACAAGAATTCCGAAGGTCTTCACAAAAGTTGTATATTTGTTTTTTCATATGTTGAACATAAAAGAAAGTTTTGCAAAACGTGATCGGGTCTGCAATTTGTTTAAAAAAATTGATTTGCAAAATTTACCCTCCATTGCTCCACGAAAATTGAAAATATTTTGCAAACTTGAGTGAGTAGTTATAAACTCAGTCTCTATCCTGTATTAAATTTGCAAAACGTTTGTGATGCGGCAACATTATTAATTATAAACAATTTATTACTTTGTTAATCACTTCCCAGCGCAAATACCGAAGGTTTTGCAAAATTTTGTTTCTGATTTCTTCCATGGATAAGAAACTGTTGTATGATTTGCAAAACTAAATACATAACGCAAATTATCGTTTTTTATATTGTGAAATTTTTTGCAAATCAACTCCTAAACTTCCAGCGAAAATTGCGAAGGTCAGGTTTTTGGGTAGCAAATGTTGAAATCTAAAAAAATATTAAATTTTCGAAACGTTGCCTGACCGGCAACAATATTAAAATTGGAATTAAACAAATTAGGTACTTTGTTAAACTAGCCAAAAAATACAAACGTTTTGCAAATCATACTGAGTGATGATTAACTTAGTACTAAAATCATATAAGATTTGCAAACTGTTTACTACGTGGCAACATTGATGATGATAAACAAACTTATATTTTTTTAAATTATTCCCCAGATTAAATTCTTAAGGTGTTGTAAAAGGATTTTTTCTTACTATTGAAGGGTTCCATATAGTTCGTAACGGATTTACTGGTTTTTTTGATTGGATAACGCAATGTAGGACGAATACTACGATCCATTGAATTATATATAATTTTCGAGGGTTTTTGAAGGTTTCTCGTTTCTTTAAAAAAGTGTTTGAAAGTAATAAAATCACTACCGGTGTAGAAAAAAAGGAAAAATTTGAACAAACGAGTGACAATATGCAATTCAGGAATTGCGTGAAAAATTTTTGATAGTTGAATAATTTGTTTTAAAATAATTTTTATAAGGTAATCAAAGCATTATTAAAAATGTTAATTCATTTTGAAAATTAAGATAATTTGAGAGACAATTGTATATTGTAAGACAAGTGTGAATAAATAACGATTTTTCCTTTCCTCCCATGTAACTATTTAGTGTATTGTATATCGAGGGACGAGAGACGACAATTTTTTATAACGCATCTACCATAATTTTGATTTGATATCTGTTGAACGAGTCAAGAGTAGCATTTTTGCCCTAAAGGTTCGAATCTCTACTTTAAACGCGCTCCGTCAAGCATTAAAAGTCTAACTTCCCATAACTGAGTTCTGAAAACAAAATTTCTATTATAATATTCAGAAATTAAAAATTTTTTAAATGTATAGTTTTGCCGTTATTGATTAAGATAGTTCACCTTTTTTAATTTTTCAAAAGCCATTCGTGAGTTCTTGGTTTTTTTCTGAATTTTCACTGTTTTGTAACTGTTTTTTTCGGACATTGAAAAAAAATTATTATTTCCATTAATTCTTTTCTTTCAATTCCTGTAAAAAACAAGAGAAATTGGGAGGTTCCTTTTGCAACACCTTGAGAATTTAATCTGGGAAATAGTTTAAAAAAATATAAGTTTATTTATCATTATCAATGTTGCCAAGTAGTAAACAGTTTGCAAATCTAATATGATGTTAGTACTAAGTCAATTATCACTCAGTACGATTTGCGAAACGTTTGTATTTTTTGGCTAGTTTAACAAAGTACCTAATTTGTTTAATTACAATTTTAATATTGCTGCCGGTCGTGCAACATTGATTTAAAAAACGATAATTTGGGTTATGCATACAGTTTCGCAAATCATATAATAGTATTTTTTCAATAAAAAGAAGCAGAAATAAAATTTTGCAAAACCTTCGGTATTTTCGCTGGGGAGTGATAAACAAAATAATAATTTGTTTATAATTAATAATCTAACATCAAAAATACTGGTATTAGGCCTCCAAAAAGATTTCTACCATATTAAACCAGTCTAACCGAAACTTTGTTTTAAAAAAAAAACTTAGTTTCAAATATTGAATTAATAACTGGCCTTAAAATAATAACATCTCTAAAATAATAATTTCGATTGAAATTAAAGAAATACATGTTCTGAAATTTTCGCTGGTGAACTGCGATAGCTCAATTGGTAGAGCACGTCACATGTAATGAGTTGGTTGCTGGTTCAAATCCAGTTTGCAGTGAATTTTTTAGAACTTAATTTCTCGCGTTTTAATTTAATTTCGCATAATAAAAATTAAGTTTGATATACTAGATTATCTACTTATCAACGATTCTATAACAGAGACCTCTGTTGAATCTAACATAAAAAATACTGGTATTAGGCCTCCAAAAAGATTTCTATCATATTAAACCAGTCTAACCGAAACTTTGTTTAAAAAAAAACTTAGTTTCAAATATTGAATATAATTAATAATGTTGCCAAGTTGTAAACACTTTGTAAATGTAATATGACGTTGGTAATAAGTTCTTTATCACTCAGTACGATTTGCAAAATGTTTGTAATTTTTGGCTAGTTTACCAAAGTAACTAATTTGTGTAATTTCAATTTTAATATAATTGCCGGCCGAGCAACGTTTTGCAAATTTGATAATTTTCAGATCTCGACATTTCTAGCATTTGCTACCCAAAGACGCAACCTTCACAATTTTCGCTGGAATTTTAGGAGTCGAATTGCAAAAAATTTAACAATAATTTAAAAAACGATAATTTGCGTTATGTATTTAGTTTTGCAAATCATATAATAGTTTCTACTCAATGAAAAAAAGCATAAACAATATTTTGCAAAACCTTCGGCATTTTCGCTGGGGAGTGATTAACAAAATAATAATTTGTTTATAATTAATACTGTTGCCGTATCATGAACGTTTTGGAAATTAAATACAGGATAGTGACTGAGTTTATAATTACTCACTCAATTAAGTTTGCAAAATATTTTGAATTTTCGTGGAGCAATGGGGGGCAAGTTTTGCAAATTAATTTTTTTAAACAAATTGCCGACCCGATCACATTTTGCAAACTTTTATTTTATATTCAACATATAAAAAAAACTATACAATTTTTTTGAAGACCTTCGGAATTTTTGTTAATTGACTCGATTTTTATGTCTAATTCCACTGGTCTACAACTACAATAATGATGTTTAAGTTTTCACATTTTTCAGAATACTAGCCAAGGGCTATGAATGACTATTTTTAATTATCCATATAAATAATTGAGGTAGAACTAATAATTCCAATTTTTAATCAAAAAGTGAACAGTTGGCTAACTAGCTCCGGTCTTCCCTACACTTTTTTTGCTCAAGCAAAAAGATCTGCCTCCATTTTATGGGAACTCTGATAAATTATTGAACTACAGCCTCGAAATTATGGCATTGCTCGTGTCGCTACCATAAAACTTGCACAGGAACATTACGAGGTGTACTTGCAACTGTGTGACCTGTGCCTATGGACTAAGATTGTTTATAAGTTCTTTACAAAAATTACTTCCTTCTATCTCAGTTTAGTTTCTATACAGAAATTGTTTGTCACTCCACTCATTAAGTTCTTAGAATTTTAACTGTCATGTTAAGATTGTGCTCAATACTTTACAAATTATTTCAAAGCTTGTAAAGATTCAGTACATTGGTCTATGTGCTAGACATCCGTCCTGATTTCGCTGCCTTTAAATACTGTTGAGCGGGAGGTTTGTCGCCAAGCATGGATGTGAACACTACATCGAATGTCTATACTTTAAAACTCGTCTTTCGGCAACCGGCTTCACTCGGGAGTTTTGTTTTTCTGCAGTTTTCACTTCCATGACTAAACTTTCAGGCGAATGCGAGCGCTTCTAATAAAAAAAAACCTGTTGCAGATGATAGTGGATGTAGGGACTCCATAGGATTGAGTACGTGAAGCATTTATCTGACGGCTTATCGAGCGTGAAGTATGCGGCGTAATTGGGGAAAGTTGAGTTTAGTCGAAGGGTTAATGTTCTCATTCTTATTGAAAGTTGGGCCTTTCAGGAACGGAAGGTATGTTTGATTTTTACATCTTATATGCTTATATTTTATTATAATGAAATTTTTTATTTACCATAATTTGATATATTATTCTAAATACTATAAAATTGTAGCCAAACTTGGCGAGAATTCCGACCGTTTCCGCGAAAGTAAGACTATAGTATATTGTGACTGAAAACGGCAAATTTTTCTCTGTAATTTTCTTGTCTGATATATCAAAGAGAATAATAGATTTTGAGCAGCGCAAAAGAGTGGAAACGCGATGGCCGCGAGATTGAGTTCGCGTTGGCCAGCGGGAGAGCCACCCTTCATCGTTCTACCATAATTTCCGAGAATGAGATAAGCTACATCTCCTCCGGACCCTCGTGACCGCCCTAGGGTCACAAGGCTCTCCCTAGCCAACGACCCCCTTCACCACGTTATTTAAGTTGGGGTTGCGTTCGTTGGGGGAACATTCGTGCAACTGACCGATGCGCCATTGGTCCGCCAAGGTGATCAATAAATCGTTCTTAGAGATGTCGAACACAGACAAATTCCACAAACGGCCTTCATAATCAGTCAAGGCCGTTGATATCGCTAGATAGAAAACAGTAGAACATATACTGTAGGTGAATCAATGAATTTATTGAATGATTATTTTTTAATAAAGCTAGTAACTACAGAGGGAAGTCTAAAAGTGCCCGGACAGAAATGTAATGATCTAAAGTGTAGAGTATAAGGCATTATGGTATTGAACAAGCTGTCTGTGGTAGGAGTAAATTAATTGTAAATTCTACCATTTTTTCAGAATCGAAGAATTCTTAATAATTCAAATACTGCAGAGTTAAGATTCAAAAATGCAATCCATCAGAATGAATTTTTTCTTACTTATGCCATCAGAAATTAACGAGATTAAAATTAGGCTTTCAAACCTCAATGATTTTAAATCTGCTAATTGCACGTATCGACAATTTCAAACTCACCAGTTTTTACATTGAAGAGTTCAAAATGGGCAGTGCTTAAAAAAGTACAATTTAAAATTCAAATCGCAGAAAATATTATTTAGATTCAGTATAGACTTTTCGAAAGAAATATATGTATATATAGTATAGTAGTAGTATACCATTAAGCCATTTCCCTTTCAGGGTAGGCGTGACACTACCCGATTTGGGTAGTGTTTCTAGGTGGATAGTTTCTTGTAGTAAATAACTACAAGTGTGGGCTCACCACAACCACGATATGCCAACAGCACGCAGTATTCTCGAATGGTCACCCATCCAAGTACTAACCGCACCCAACGCTGCTTAACTTCAGTGATCTGACGAGAACTGGGTTTTTCAGCGTGGTATGGCCGTATTTATATATAAAGGAAAAAATTGTCTTTCTTTTAAGACAGGAAGCACACGATATTTTGTCTAATTACCGCAGACGGGAATGCGGCTTTGGAGCGAGTTGAGCGACGATGAAGTTATAGATTCTTCAATCGATTGACGGATTTTAAACTCATAGCTCATGCCAGATAGTGTTACTATCAAATTGCGATCTCTCTACGGTAACTTCACTTTACTGACTTACTTTTCCCACAGTAGTTAGGAAAATTAGGTTTTTTCCACGGACATCTCATTGGAATCTATAAGTTTATAACATCGTCGTCTCTCAACGACCCTGCCAAGTCGCATATATTGGACAAAATAATAAATATATAGAGGGATGAAAATATGATCTACGATTATCTTAGAAGTAGGGCAATATGATATTTATCATTTTATGTAACGCAGGCATGATTTACGCGTTTTATCAGCGTCGTTTTAGTTCTGAAAGTAGCCGTTTACACAAAAGGAGTAGGGACAGCGAATAAGAATGCACGCAGTACAATGATGAGTCCATAATACTTCTAAGAGTATTATGAGCTCATAATCATACCCCGCTCATGCGTATTCGCTGTTGTTCATGTGCAATTATGGCCGCGTCAACCAAACCTCAAATGTCAGACGTGGTAAACTTGCATACCATACCTTTGTTACATAAAGTATTGTGTGCACCAAGGAGGCAAACGTCTTTTTATCCAAACGTGAATTTGCAATAACGAGATGTAGAAGAGCCAATAAAAGCTTCTATGTGGAATTTCACACGAATGGCTCAGAATGTTTCAAAATATCGCATGTTTCTAACATATGCATCTGATGAACATTTATTCTAATTTTAAATCCATGTCATTTATGTATTACGTAACAATAGAAAGCAATGAAAATGGTGGACTTCTTCTACAAAAAATGATGCATGAAAATTAAAGAAAAATATTAATTCCCAAAGATATCCTTTCCTTTTCAAACCTAAGAATCTATCAAAGGTGATCCTTCCTGGGTTGTAATAGTGACCCGCGCTGTAGATCACGTATCTATGAAGAGATCCCTTTTTCCCTCGGGAATTTCGGACCGTTGCGTCACTTTCGACGGCGTAATGTAGCCGCAATCTTTCCGGTGGCCGAAAGAACCGCTGCCCCCTCCATCCTAGCACGAAGGGTTCTTTTGCTATGGGGCATCACAATGCTAGATCGTTATGCGTATTCAAAGTGGCTTTACCTGGCAGGGTGCACCCGGATCGACTATTGTAGATTCTCTCGTTTCCAGGAAACGGTGCAAACCGATTGTCTGGCACCCATTCGTTTGCGTGAGCGCCGGTCACCGACGCGAAAAACTATGCATTCACATTATACTCTATGTCGAGATTTTCATTCCCCGACCGAATTTTTTAACAAAGGCACAGTTCGAGATGTAACAGGTAACCAACTGAGGTCGATACACT
>CAKNYM010046497.1:0-25023 GCA_932195095.1 Andricus curvator | reverse complement strand
GTGTGTGTGTGTGTGTGTGTGTGTGTGTGTGTGTGTGTGTGTGTGTGATATTTGCGTTGATTTAAGCGACGCAATTGTAATGTGCAGGCAAAATACTCGCTATCTATTATTATTTATTTTTAATAAGTTTTTTCTTCAATGACTGGAGTACAGTAATGCGGGGTGACCAAATTGATTATAAAATTTAATTGAAATTATTTTTAATTCATAATGGTAGTGGAACGTGATGCAGGAATTTTAGTATGCCAGTGGTTTGCCAGTACTACACCAGTACTGGCAGTCAGTACTGCGCCAGAATCGGCACGCCAGTACCGCCAAGCATTTCATGACAGTGCCAGTACTGTACCGTTCGTGTACTGCCACCTCGGCCCAGATGGAAAATTCTGTAGTCCACCGACGTTCACCACCGGCGCAGTACTGGCCGAGTACTGATAACCAGTAGAGATAACAGACAATTCGCCCAGTACTGGCAGATGGCTGGCTCCGCGATCGGGGCAGTACTATGCCGACAGTATAAATATTGAAAAAAAATGAAAAAATGAGGTTTAAAAATAAATATATAAATGTTCAGAAAAAATTACATTTGATTTAATTCTTAATTGCTATGTAAAATGTCGCAGTTCGCGATAAAATTTCTAAGTTCCGTTGATAAAAATTTTAAATGCTCATTAGAAATGACATTTTATGTCATTACGAAAAGTTGTAAAATGGTATAAAATGCGAAAAAATGAAATATTATACGAAGAAAAATTGTAATGGATTTAAATTATATATTTAACAATTATTTTATTTATATTCCCGTTAACAGTTCATTTATTGGACACCTACACGAAGTCATATGTATGTATGTATGTATACCATTAAGCCATTTCCCTTTCAGGGTAGGCGTGACACTACCCGATTCGGGTAGTGTTTCTAGGTGGATAGTTTCTTGTAGCAAATAACTACAAATGTGGGCTCACCACACCCACGATGTGCCAACAGCACTCAGTTTTCTCGAATGGTCACCCATCCAAGTACTAACCGCGCCCAACGCTGCTTAACTTCAGTGATCTGACGAGAACTGGTTTTTTCAGCGTGGTATGGCTGTTGGTATATAATATATAATAATTTGAAAATTCATTAGAAAAAGAGAGTTGAAAAATGGTTGTTTCAACTTTTTCAAGCTGCGGCTTACGGGGATGGTTTTTTGATTGACTTTCAACTCTGTGGGTATAGACTTATAGAGTAATGGTTAAGGCTACCGACTGATAAGCGATAGATTTAGTTAGAGATCTAGGTTCAAAATCGCGTAGCGTTAGAAATTTTGTTTGTAATATATTGTTTAGAAATGTAATATATGTATATTATTGTATATTCATTTTAAGCAGCGCCATCAATATTTATAGACAAAATACCCGAAATCAATTGATATTTATTTTATAAATTCCTTTTTTGTCATATCTTTAGAGTAGGGGAGACCGGGTACGGTTGTGACAATTTTCATTTGATCGACTATAATTTTGTCAGTATGCCAGTTAGCTGGATGAAAGGAATTTTTTAGTGTGAAATGTATATTTGTCTACGAATAAATACTACCATTGTGTCCCTAAGTACAATGGTTAATTTATAGGAGCAAATTAGAAAAAAAATAAAAAATGTCACAACCGACCACACCCCAGGGACGGTTGTGACAGTGCTTGGGGTAATAATAATAATAATCATAATAATAATATTAACATAATAATAATATCGTACAAAGTAATCAGTTCTATTTAACCACTAATGTGTAACCTATAAAGATAAAAAACACTTGTTACTCTATCTGTACACATATAACAACAATTACTAAAAGAAATCGAATAAAAATATTTACTTTTTGCTGCTAAAAAGTACTGTAGTCCTCTGCAAGCTTCAATGTCACGCAAAAATTGACGCAATCCTGTGAAGCATGTTCAGAAGGGCCTGTCGCTCCTCTTTCCCCTTCCACTCAACCGGGTATTCCTTATAGTTACGCTAATATGACGACTGTCACAACCGTACCCTGGCACAACCGTACCCAGTCTACCCTATAGCAATAGTGAGTGTTAAAATTAATCAGCAAGTTTGAATGAAATCTACATTTTTGTAATTATAAATAATATTCGGACGATATGCAGTCATATGATGATGAATGGATACAGTAGATGCATCCTAAAAACAAATGAATTATTTTTTTATCATTTTTAAAATTAACTTTGGCATTTTCATACGCCAGCAGTTTGCCAGTACATCAGAACCAGTATTGTTGTGCAGTACCGCGACAATACCGAACGCCAGTACTTTGAAGCATTACCAGCCCGTAATGGCCCAGTACAGATGCCCAGTAGTGAGACTCAGGCAATCTTTACTGGGCCAGTAATGCAGCAGTTGTTTATTTCTTCCTGGTAGTAGTATAGTTAGTTATTAGTTATTAAGGTTTTTTAGTTATAGTATAGTTCGATTTTTGTAAAACCAACCGAAAAATGTTGTAACAATGAAAAATGTTGTATTTCTGCAAAACACTCCATTATTAGTATTTTCATGTATAATATTTTTATATAAAAGCAATATTTTTCAAAATAAATAATAAAAACCGTAGAAACAGTGGTCGTTTCAAAAATTCACTGTACCTAAGAAATTAAATTGCACAGAAAATCCTCTAAGTCTTTTTATGTACAAGATTGAATGTAAAAATTTCCATATAATATTCACATATAATCTTTGGACTACAGAAATGAAATCGATGTGAAAATGGTAAGTTTGATAAAAACTAGCTTTCTCGGCCTTCTAAATGTTTATGTAAAAGCAAAACAAAGGCTTTACTAAAATTATTTTAATTTAATTTTTATTCAGTATACTATACCTTATAACTTTATTTAGAAGCGATGTCCTAAGATACTTCATTAGAGAGGAAAAAAGTATGGAGGTCGTTTTTTTTCTATTTTAATAAAATATTAAGTGTGTAAGACCATGAAATTTAAAGGGTAAGACTTTTAGAAAAGAAATATTTTTTTAAACCGGCAACAATGTTATCATTGGAATCTGTTCATGAATCAGAGCTTAACTAATGATTAATAATAATTTTTTTCAATAACACGGATAAAAGCGTATAGTCAGATTCACTTCCATGCATTGTCAACTTAAAGTTTACTTGTTCGCATTGTACAAACAACAATTTATATAGTTTTTGATACTGAGTTAGATAGTGATCTCAATATATACAAAACCAAAAGTCAGCATTTCTACTTCAAATTGTAAAAAGAATGATTACTAGCACAAGCAGCTCCAATAGCTATTTGAAATAGAACAGTTGAACATCTAAGCTGTTATAATAACTAGTTTGCATAGTAAGAAAAGAATTGTGAGTTAGGCTTTTGCCCGTGAGTTCGGTCTCGTTTTTGGCATTGCAATAAGCACTGCGCGATATTGTCAGCCTTACTATTTGAAATGGTAAGTAAATAAGTTCAGTGGCATAACTAGAAACGTGTAAGCCCTCTTCGCAAAATTTTTTGAGAGTTCGCTTGAAATTAAAAAAGAAGGCCAATATATAACTTGCTTATCAGTTAAGACAACAGATTTCCGGTTCTCAATCTAGAAGCCCCCCCCCCCCCCCTCCCCGAATAAGTGGGGTTTTGCTCTACAGTATAGTTACGCCACTGACATTTTACAAAGTGAAATTTTCACAAATAATTTGAAATTTGTTCTCTTTTATCATAATATTAGTTGAGATAATTATTATACAGGGTGTCCCAGACTCAAGTGTCCGGACTTACATAGCTGTATAAAAATAAAAAAAATAAATCGAAAATTCCTTTACCAAATATCAGTTGAAGTTTTAGTTTTTGTCTTATAAAATATTTAGGCTGGACCAATCAGGAGCGCGGTATAAACAGACGTGCGTGCGTGATCGTAAGTCCAACTACACTACACTACACTACGTTGGACTGCCGCTCACGCATACATGACTGTTTATACGACGCTCCTGATTGGTTCAGCTGAATTACTTTACAACTCAAAAACTAAAACTCCAACTGATTTTTCGAAAAGGAATTTTAGGTTTATTTTTTTTATTTGTATACAGTCATATAAGACCGGACACTTGAGTCTGGGAAACCCTGTAGATAAACATAGCGAATAATGTCTACTTTATACTTCAATATTGATTTTTTGGTTGATAAAAAATTTTCAGAATTTGAAAATATTCTGAAGAATCATATGGAAAAATACTTTTTTTACATTATTTCTACTATGGAATTTTCTACTATGGAATTTTCTGCTCGTGATATTTTTAATTTCGTAAAACACTAGAAATGATTAAGATCGTACTTGATTAGGCCACCCAGGTTCAAATATTGTATTATTTGAAAAAAAATTGAGTAGAATAATGCATTATTTTTTAAATCTCATTTTTAGATGCAATAATAAAAAAATTAGTCAAAGTAGGGGCCGAGCGCCTACAAGGAAGGGTTTCGTAGGCTATTAAGACGTTAATTTAAGTCTTAACAGAATCTTAAAACAAAATATTTTTCAATTTTGTGAAAAAAAATAGTTTGAAAAATAAAAATTTATTTAAAAAAATGTTGAAAAAAAATCATGTAAAAAAATTTTATGAGGGAAGAAAAAAACCTAATGAAGTCGTTAAAACCTCCCCATTGCAAACTTCCCCCCTCCGACTCTATTTACTTTCCTCTCCCCTTGATTCACCAACCCACACTTCCCCTTTCCTCACTTCCCCGCTCTCCCCCCCCCCCCCCTATCGCTCTCCCTACCTCACTTTCCCTCCTTCGAAAAAAGTACGACGGACAGACGGACACCCGACCGAAGCCATAAGGGTTTCAGCCCGGGGCTACGTAACCCTAAAAATGATTCGTAATAAAATTTTAGTTCAAATCGGTTTCCAATTTTAACGTAGTAATAATTTTTTCAACCTTTTCACATTGATATTTGTAGAAATTACTATCATTTAATGAGAAAAAGACATATTTGCTTATTTGTTCAGATTTTCAACAGAAAAAATACCTACCATACTATTGTGATATCGCAATCTTTAATTTTCAATTTCTCTGAGTCGAGTAATTTTTTGTATCAAACATTTTTTATTCTAATTCAGCATCCCCATATCTCGGGAGAAAAATTTTATTTTTGCAAAACATTTAAATTTGAATTACTATTCCACGTTTGTCTTATCTTAGAATAGTGATTTCGATTTTGCATTTGATATATTATGATGTTGTTCAAACTATTCTTTATTTACATATTAATTATGTAAATGAATGTTGCGTTTTCAATGAAGTGAGATGATTGTAAAATAAAATTACAAATTCCAAAAATTTCATTCGAAAACAATTTTTCAACTCTCAATTTTCAATCATACAAAATATATACTTTTAAAAAATTTAAATTTAAATCATTTTATAATAATACATACAAATTACTAATAATATACTCACTGTGTGAATTAATACTTCTAAGCAAAATATTTTTCCCAAGCTCGTTACAAAATATTATATATCTTCTGTAAGAGATTAATTAAAAAAAATTTTATTTAACATTTTGCAACCCACTTATCAGTATATAACATGTATGAAAAGATTACTGATAAAACTGAGCACGACGCATATATTTCTTAGCTGGCTACGTTTTTCTCAGAGAAACCGCTTGGCCGAGAGTTGTCAGAAATATCTAAGCGATCGTAACTCACTTGACTATGCGTGCGCTAGATTTAGGTTTTAGGACAGGTTTTAGGTAGTTAGGTCCCGAGTAAAAATTCTTCGACTTGGTTTCGACTTGAATTGCCCCCAATCAAGACATGCTGAAGTCGAAAAGTTCGACTCCAGCATGTCTCCTTATTGAGACGGAGCCAGACTTCAATTTATGTCTTGGAGACAAGTTTCTATGTCTTGAAGACATATATTTATATCTTGAGTCGAATTTTTATGACTTCAAGTCGAGCGGTTTATAACTACGAGTATATACCTGCCCTGAAAAAAAGGGTCATTCTGACTGTCATAAAAGCTAATCTTTGTTAATAATTAAACAATTTTGTATATTTTTACACAATATATATATATATATATATATATATATGTATTGAATCAATTAATTTGTAGATTTTCATTTGTATTATACTTGTTTGACGATGATACCGAAAATGTTATTTGTTTTTACGTATTTCTAACGGCTTAGGAGATCCTTATAGAAAATTACAATTTTAATTTTTGTGAGGAAAAATTTTTCAGGGTTACACTCGTTCAGACTCACAGATTCTGAATTTTTAAATTAAAAATAACTAATTTAATATTTACAAATTTTTCATTCATTAATTTTAATCCTTCGCACCTGTTAACAGTCTCATTCGAGGTCTCATTTCTGAGTTGAAAAGGTTCGTCTTGAGACAAGTTACGCCGACCTGAAATCACCATGCTGAAACCATAAAATTATTACATTGTCTGATGTTTCCTCTCAGTTTTGAGACGTAGCCAGACATCGATGTCTTGGAGACGAACTCAAGACATCGCCAAGTCGAACTCAAGTCGAAGCATTTTTACTCGGGCAGGGTTCGATTCCCAAGCGGGGGCGATTTTTTAAAGCGTTTGAGCGTGCGATTATATATATATATATGTCTGTCACTGTGCGTGCAATTGTGAAATAATAATCGTAAATTAAGTGCAGTAATCATATATAAAATAAATTTGTTTCTTTTCAAATCGATCGACATTTCACATCATTGTTGTTGTCGAAAGTTTCGAGCTGATCTATTTATAAATCTTGTATAGAACACGTACAGTGCATATATACATATAGATATATGGGTTACAATGCGAAATCGGCAAAGTTACTCTTCACAGAAGTAAGTCTTACTATACCCGAATAGTAACTCATCCTCTCGCTGAGTGTGGATGGTTACATCCGAATATTCCAAATTGTTTATCCTACTTTAAAAAAAAACAGTTTAACTTACCTGAACGCAAATTTTAATTTTAACAAAATTCACCAACGAAAAGCTGCGCTTCAATTTAAGATAGTTAGAGCTACTGGTTTAGAGAGTTCTTCTAACGATCCACTTTTTTCCATGTAACCTTGTATAGTATAAAAATATAATACTGTATGAGAGTTTCACCTGACCAATCACACGGTTCATGTTTGGCGGCTTCATAATTTGAAAAATGTAATTATTGTGTTGAAATTTTGAGAAACTAAATCAAAATATAAGGATACATGTGCCTGGCTCATTTGAGTTTTTCTTTTGTTTCGATAGTACAATTTTATTAATTGTTGATTGTAATGCGACTGAGAACAGGGCTTTAGAGCCCTAGCTGAAATAGAGTTAATAACATTGCATCCCAAAATTGAAACACAACATTTACATTTTTTAAATTATAAAGCAGCCAAATATGATAACAATAGCTTCAACCTATAGGCCAGATTACGTGACATATGGTCATAAAAATTAATAAGAGTTTCAAAAATTATTTTGACAAATATATACAGAACAGGTAAAAATATTTCAAAATATGAAAAAAGAGTCATTTAATGATTTATTCGATTCCATCTTCAACATTTAAAGACATCCTAATTTTTTTAGAAAAATAAATTAATATGGAGAATGACCTTATATTTAATCCAAAATTGTATGCAAAAATAGAGACCATTATTTATTATTATTTGAAATCAACGTTGATAAATCGATTTTGAACTATACAAAAATCTTTGTAAGTATACAATTAACCATTTTAGTGCATATTTTTAATATTTGTGCAACAGACTTTGAAGTGATTTTTGAAATCCTTGACTCGAAAATATTGAACCCTTTTCTTGAACATTACCTTTTTCAACTTAATATAAGTTACACTATACGTATATTAAACTCGATCATGAAAAAAAACGTTGGTAATATAATTTCGCAATTTTTAATTTTTAATTTTAAGTTTGAGACAAGTGGATGACAAGATATTTTGCGATCTTTTTTGTTTGTAATTTCTCATGTATTTTCTCATACATATTTTGTGTTGATTAAACGCTTCTCTTTACATAGCTTCTGCGAATTTAGAATTATCCTGAAGAATTCATAGTAAAGGTAATCAGGTGTAAATTAACAAACTCAATAGATAAGATGGTCAGAAGCCTGTTGCCCTAGATGTGCATCCTTTTAAGGCATCTTCTGAACTTAACACCAACCTATGTTCAGAAAAAAGTAACGCAAAGCTGAATCAAGGGACACTGTTCTTTTATACGGATTCCACAATTACGAAGAAAACCGGAAATTCGTCAAAGAAATGATTAAGTGTATGTAAAAATTAGTTTAAGTTCAGTTCAGACGAATATTAGACGTGTGCTCAACTTATTCCTATTAAGTCTTTCAAGTTATTCGCGAAGATATCACTACATAAAATTAAAATCAAATTACAAATTCCCATCCCTATCGCGCCAGAGACAAAAAACGATTGTAACAATTTCCATTTCGCGAAACTTCTCATTTTCTTTTTGGATCTTCCTGAGAAGTAAGCTCGTTTTATCAACGTCGCCCTTCTTGATAGAAATTTAATGAAAGAACAACAGTGGTAATTACAAAATGGCGACGACAAACATTTGTTTCACATCAATGGAGCCCTCCGAATTTCCATCAGCGTTAAGAAAAGTGTAATGTAATTACGTTATTGGAAAATAAAGTGCCTTACAAAGAACGAAACGTGGAAGTAACTGCAATTTTTAATGAATGCATATTATATACTCTTTACTTTTTTTAGTATTTATGAAGAATTTAATCCAAATACGTGAGTAAATGATAGATCAAAGGCGATATTAAAATATATTGACAGTTTTTACACATTTTTTCAGAAATAAGGATTATTTAATATTTTCCACATTCCCATTCCTTACTAAAATTATTTTGAGTTCTTTATTTAATGTCAAGAGTGAATATATTTCTTGAAATAATACATGTAAATTTCTCTTAACCATTTACAATTTGAAAACATGTTTTCAAAGGGAAAAATGCTAGAAAAATGTAGTTGTATTTTTTCTCTATTTTTATACTATATATGGTTTATATATAATCAATTATAAATTACTTTTCCAAATTGTTTTAAGCCCTTCAATATTGATATAAACAATTTTTCCCTGAATAAATCTAATTCGTTCAAATCAGTTATATTTAAATCACTTCAACAAATAGATTGTTTCTGCCCGTAGTGGCAGCTGTCATTATTAATCAATTTTCGTAAGAATAATAAAGATACAATCATTGATATCTTATATTGTTATTTTATATTCTTTACTCTGTATTGTGTACTTAAATTTATGTTATATTCTGAGAATTACATTATATATTATATTCAAGACCCTATAATCCTCTAGATTCTACAAGCATGATTTTCCGTCGAAAAAACGTTTTCCTCACATCTGTCCTGATCTTCGACCGATTTTCGTTCTCCCTTTCATGAGAGTCTAATCGGTCATGGAATAACTGTGCCGTCCAGTCGGTCAGTGTGTGTAACGTACCTTTCAAGCTTTACGACCTAACTGCATTGGAGGGCAGCTTTGAGATCTCGGCATTGTCCAATTCGCTTTTCTCAATTTTGTGAATGTGCGGGTAAGAGGTCAAGGGTTTAACAGCTGCACAGAAGCTTTAATCGATTTTTATCGGATCAATGTTTGAATTCTAATCAAGAAAGCAAATTCGATGGAATATATGAACATAAAAAAAGTATTTTTTTTTTTAAATCCCTACTTTTGAAAGAGTTTACAAATGGTGAATTTTGCCCTTTTTCGAACTATTTTTATTTTTCCCGATTTAAATAATATGTCTTTTATTTACAGCGAAATAATGTAATTTTTTCTTTGATTCAAGTTGAAGAAATTTCTAGTTCGACTTATGAAACTTCACTGTTAAAAATAGTATTAAATTTAAAATACCAATGTATATTAAAATTAATATCTCAAGCATATGAAATCCCTATTTAGGTACGCGTTTATTAAATTTCATATACAATCATGATAATCGCTCAGATAATTCCATTTTACACAAAATTAAAATAAGATTACCAGTAATTTTCGATTCTTAATAATAAAACATGATACCTTCTTGCAATTAATCAAAAATAAAATTGGATTATAAGTCGAAAAGTTCAATTACGTAAAGAAATGACAGACCTAACCTACAATCAACTATACTCACATTAAATTTCTACAATTCAGGGCAATTTTTGGAAAGAGTTCCACTTGTACGTTGCACTTTAATCATAAAAAGCAATTCAATCGACGAATTCTAGATTATTACTTCAATTGCGAATATTTGATAAGATTTAAAGAAATAAAAGCACTTTGAGTTTTCAAGCACGCTGCTATACCGACATGTATATTAAATTTAATATAAAGTGTACAGCTATTCATATTTTAATGTATATTAAATTTCAATTCATTAAATTTAATACAGATTTTTCTAACAGTGTTCTTTGAAAGAATGTGGAAATAACTAAACTCAAAGAAACATTTACAGAAAAAATGGGTAAGAACTAAAAAATATCTTGGGGTCCCCACGGGGTCATATGTGACTCTTGCTCATGGCTAAGAATTTTAACCTAATATTTGTTGCAATTATTCGAGAAAACTGAGTGCTGTTGGCACATCGTGGGTGTGGTGAGCCCACACTTGTAGTTATTTACTACAAGTTATCAACCTAGAAACACTACCCGAATCGGGTAGTGTCACGCCTACCCCGAAAGGGAAATGGCTTAATGGTATATTATTATTATATTATTGATTCTTGATGACGCGCAAGTATTTAAGCTAAAAACAAAAAATTGAAATTATTCCTTAAAAAAATCAACTTTAATTTTTAAAAAATGTTTTAATGAAATTTTTGCCCTAGATTTTTTAGCTCTTTTTTAAACGTAAAAACGATCACACTTGTTTGACTTTTTTTAATTCGTGAAGAAAATATTATTTGAAATTGATTTTTTAAAATTAATTTAATCTAATTTATATATTTTTAGCTTAAAATACTTGAGCGTCATCAAGGATCAATAATAAATTGAAGGGCCGCATGCAATAACCACCCTAGCGTTCGAACTCGCGGAGAAGTATTGTCCGCGGAGCAAATTTTGAAAATTGTTCAAATTTGAGTGCTGACAGTCCATACTTGTAGAAAATTGTATTGCGCATCTTTTTTGTATGACAACCAAATTCGAAGGTTATTTGGTTTTTTAGTTATTTGAGGAAAACGAAATTTTTCCCCGAAAATAATTCAATACCTTTTTGCGTTCAACTCGCCAGATCCTTGCCGGGAATTGATACTTTTTCTTGAAAATTTTATGTAAAATTCTTCAGCATATTCTACGACTGTTAGTGTGTTTACGAAGTTTAAAAAACATTTCATGGCTGTGTAGTGAATTATTAAAAATATTTTCTTCGAAATCTTGGATGCATATACACAAACGAAAAAATGGTGTGCGGAAGTTTCGAATTTTGACAACTTCCATTGAGAAAAATGTTCCTTAGGGATCAAAAAAGTTTTTGCGAAAAGTTTTAGATCTTTAGTCATTAGAGGGAAAAAGTGAGGGCGATGTGAAAATTATGTATGGCGTGCTTCGCTCGACTTCTTTGTCCGTACGAGAAACACAATCCATTTGTTTACACTTGTGTCGGACGAGATTTATACTTGCTCTATTCCTATACTTCTGACAATGACTTGAGTATGTTAATCAATAAAAAAATGTATTTCAATATTTCTTGCATATCAAGGATAAATCCTCTCATTGCAAACATTAAAATAAGCAGGGAGCGTCACCAGCGATATATCTAGTTAAATTTTCTTTTGGAAAAACTTTTTTGATCCCTAAGGAACATTTTTCTCACTGGAAGTTGTAAAAATTCGAAACATCCTCACACAACTTTCTCGTTTGTATACATATATCGTCGGGTAAGGCGCAGCATCACACATCTTACATTTTGGCCAAATCGAGTTTGACACGGTTTCTTATTCAAAAGTTCGCGCCTGAGCGATGGGCTGGGACAGTTTCCTTATCTGACCACTCGGAGCGCTGGAATTCGCGATTTAGTCAGCATAGCACATCGATAAATACCTGGCAGCATCACACATCTACACGAAAAATGTGGAGGAAATCAGCATGCCAGCAAGCGAGGTAAGTTTGATGTTTTTTATATAAATAATATAAAATTATGACAGCATAGCATATGTACGCTACTTTTTACACTAATTCATCGACAAAAAAAATTCAGGTGATATCAAATAGAACGGCTTCAAATTATATTGGGTAGCAACAGAAATGGTGAAAAAAGAGATCAGTTAACTTAAAAATCAGGTTTTTGGCTCTCCTGAAAAGTCGGGAAAAGTCAGATGTGTGATGCTGCGCCTTAAGTGACGATATGCATACAAGATTTCGAAAAAAATATTTTTAAAAATTCACTACACGGCCCTGGAATGTTTTTAAAATTTCGTAAACACTCTAGGAGTTGTAGAATATGTTGAAGAATGTTATATAGAATTTTCAACAAGAAATATCAATTCCTGGCAAAGATCTGGCGAGTTGAACGCAAAAAGGTATGGAATTTTTTTTCGGCGAATATCCCGTTTTCCTTAAATAACTAAAAAACGAAACAACCAAAAAAGATGAGTAATAAAATTATCTACAAGTATGGACTGTCAACACTCAAATTTGAACAAATTAAATTTCTTTAAAAATTAGGTTAAATTTTCAATACAGAAGCATTGCCGTGCAAAACAAGAAAATCGATAACTACATTTTTTTATTACATTTGAGGCATTGATATATTTACGATCGTACAAACTCCATCTTTCATACGTTATATGATTTCTAGTAAATTAAGGTTACAAAAAACTTTATTTCCATCTCATCTGAAAAATTTATAGACAGACAGAATAAAGGACCTATTATTATGGCAATACAGAAAAACAAAAGCCTATAATCACGTGAGGTCGTACAATGTATCGTCATTTGTTTGAAAACACATTCTTTTCTTTCTTGGTTTACGAAAATTAAATTTGCGCCTATATCTCATTTTGACTCTGAATGTAGTTGACAGTTTTCTTGTTTTGCATTGCAGAGTCATATTGTCATATACGACTATATACGTCATATACGACATATATGGCCATATGCGACCCTGGGGAACCCAAAGATATTTTTTGATTTTCATGAAACTTTAGGTGGATGATAATGGTACTATCCACGACTTTATCGACCCAGGTGCTTGGGAGTCCAAAAAAAATGTTTCGACGACTTCTTATCAACATGAGTAAAATGAACAGATTACCCTTACTCTTTATGATCTACATTTTTCTCATGCCGATCTTTAATTTTTTCAGTCCAAGATTACCTCAGCACATTTACCCGCAACAATTCTCCCCCTTTGTTTTTTCGGTGTTTTTGGATATTTTCCAAAAATTGTAATTTGCATACATTTTTTGTTGTTTCTATGTTTTTACAGTTTTTCACATAAGCACGTCAGAGCAAAAGAAAGACTCCTCAGAGTCGTGAGGGAAAACGAGACAACTATCGTTGCGCTGTCTTGTTCTTTAGGCATTCTGCGTAAGACTTTTTTTGCTCACGACTCTGAGGAGTTTTTCTTTTGCTCTGACTTGCTCACATTATAGTCATTTAATATTAATTCAGATATAGTTTAAGAATTCGATTACGGTAAAAAAATTATGATTATATTTTAAATTATTAATTTATGATCGATGGGAAAGACATAGCCCAAATGGACCGCTTTATATGTTATTTATAAGCTATGAAATCTTCTGTGATGTGCACAAAAAATGAAAAAGTCAAATTTTATCACTGAAAGGAACAGCGAAAACTGTAGAGGGCACAAATTATAGTAGTGTGGAACACAAATATTTGCAGTTTTATAAACATACATAAAAACAATTTTCCAAGAATTTCGGACACACTTTTAGTAACAAAGACACCGATTGAGATATTTCTAATATTACTTGATACATAATACACAACACATTAATACGGCCGTTTCTCATGCTTCTGGAGAGCAATCCCATGTCAAACCATCTGAAGAATTTCAGCTATTGTTAGTAATTTTGATGAAAATTTTAGTATCCATTCTCTTAGGTGTTGAAAAAAAAATCTTAAACAAATTTTGGAAGAATTAAAAAAACTGAGGAGATATTAAAAAAAAAATTGTTGTCCTTTTTTTTAACTTTCATAACTTTGGTGATTTTAATACTGTTAAGGTCTATTTTTTTAATTATTCGCAATAAGATGCAATTTTGAGGAAATATTTTTCGAAAAAAAATCAAAAACTTCGTGGATTTTTCAAAAAAAAATTTTCAAACTGAATTTCTGAAAAAATCCACTTTTTATTTTATTTAAATTGTTATAAATAGCTTGCAATGTCCTCTACAAGGTCTGTAAACATCAAAAGGGATCTCCCTTAGTTTTCGAGAAATAATTAAAAACGTACGCCAAAACGATGCACACGATGTTAAAACCCATGTAAACAATAGACGAACAAAAGACGAATATTGTCCTCGTATGCACGAACTTCAGAGTTCAGACTCTCGGGCGCTGGGCACACCATGTCACGGCCTACGTTCTTAAATATTTTTTGAAAACTAAGGGAGATTTCAATTTGATATTCACAGGGCTTGTAGAGGACATTTTAAGCTATCTATAAAGAATTGTAAAAAATAAAAAGTGGATAGTTCTACTAGAACCATTTGAATCCATACTTTGGGTTCATTTAGAAAACATTTATCATTTTGGGTTCCTTTTCAGCAAGAGAGGTTCCTTTTTGTTGCAGCTCCTTTGGAACCAAAAATTGGTTCTAATAGAAACCCCAGTTTTTTCTGTGATACTTAAAATCCTCCGATTTACGTCACAGGCATGAAATCCAAAATATTATGTGAGCATCTCCCATTTCATATTTACGTAGTAATATTGTTGGTTCGTCATATGTTCTAAAGTGGCGTAACAAAAGAACAGAAGAGTGATCTCTATTGCACTATGTAAATATGTTGAAAGCAATTTGATGCCTGGTTCGATTTCAAGCGACTCAAGACTTGTTGATACGTCGTGGCGGATGTCCGGTAGCCTTTCCGAAGGGATGGATGAAACGGTCAATCGTGGGAGGACACTCTTTCACTCCAAGATCAACAGATTGAAGAATCTCGCAAGCCAAGCAAACTTGACGAATTTTTCTCATGTCTTTTCATGTACCTAAAGTTTGCTTCTTTAATTATTACATGATTTCACGCTAAATTGCAAGGTGTCAAATTTTGTTCCTAAAGTGGCTTAAAGTATTGCACAATAGAAAAACAATTGACATCAACGTAATTAGCTATGAATGCAGTGGTAATTCTCAATGTAGTGTAGATGTCAACTGTACCTCCATTGTGCAAAACATTGATCCACTTTCGGATCAAAATTTGTCATCTATAGAGCTTAGTGTGTTAGAAACAGGTTTTAATTTTAACTTTAATATTATGTGTAAAGGTTTTCCAAAAATCCTAATTGTCTATCATTATCTGGTGCTTATTTTCTATGTTTTTATATTATTTTATACCACTCTGGAAACACCAGTTCTCGTAAGATCACTGAAGTTAAGCATTGTTGGGCGCGGTTAGTACTTGGATGGGTGACCATCCAGGCATACTGCGTTGCTGTTGGCCCGTCGTGGGTGTGGTGGGCCCACATTGGTAGTAAATATCCACCTAGAAACACTACCCGAATCGGGTAGTGAGGCAATGAACTTTCAAGTTCAAACTGCTAATCAATTTTTTTTTTTTTTTTTTTATCGTATTTGCAAATTCATCTGCGAAACAGCATCAGCGAATTAGGAATGCATTTGATTGCTTTATCCGAGTTTTCTTTTATTCTGTAATCAATCTTAAACTAACATTTTAAATTTCGAAAAGTAAAACACATTAGGTATGCTCTATTCTAGAAAGATTACAGTTATACATATTCGTCTTGTCATTTTCTACAACTTTGTCATTCTCCCCAATTATCGTTCTAATAGTCTAATGACCTGCCTTCCAAAAACTCCCATTTTTACCCCAAGAGTTACGTCCTTTCATGTATGGAATATTTTCGCCGGAAAAAAACTCACGACTGAGCCGCGAACCCTGTTTTTTTTACTCTTAGGAAGAAGTCGACGTTAAGTAAATATGGAGTGGTTAGAAAAGTACAGTTAAAAATATGCGAAGATCTCGTGCTTACCGTAAAAAACGGGAAGAGGTGATGGTGACTATCGAGGGCGGGGGGGGGGGGGGGGCCGGCCCGGATTGTCGCCACGCGTGTATCGTGGAAACAATGTAGTGGTTTTCTGATGTCAGTCGTCGTCGATATTTTAATGTGGACATTTCACCCCATCTTCGCCTGATTCTCAGAAATTTTTGGTTGACTTTTTATTATCACTTTTCTTATTATTTACTCCGAATGGTTGTCTGAAAAAAATATATTTCATAAATTAAATTTTTTTCTAAATTTCCGGTTATACGTGATCTTAACAAATAATAAAGAAAAAATAATGAACAAAAATTCGACAAAAAAAAAACAGTATAAAAAATGTAAAAATTAAAAAAAATGCCGGTCTTAGTGTTCAAGATTATAAATAGCAAAAATTCTACTGAAAAAAATCTACAAAAAAAACTGAATAATTTATTTAAAAATAACTACAAAAATTGAAAATTGTAAATAATTCCCGGTCTTAGTGTTTTTCACAATCATATTAGTAAAAACATAACTTTTTAAATACTACTAATTAAAAAGGTTATAATTACAACAAAATTGTAAATATAATAAAGCTGAAAACTCCCATATTTTGGCAATACCATTACAGAAGAGAATTTCATGGAAAACAAACATTCAAAATAATTAACTATACAAAAATCAATTACTAAATTACCAAGCAAAAATTTCCCGAATTGAAAAAATGTAACCACGCCGGGGAAGTTTTCTCCTTCTGCCCCTTTTGTAGTTTCGTCGTAAACGTTCCCGGTGTAGTTACATTTTTTTTTAATTCGGAAAATTTCTACTTGGTAATTTATTTATTTATTTTTGCATAGTTAATTATTTTGAATGTTTGTTTTCCATGAAATTTGCTTCTATAATGGTATCGTCAAAATTTGGGAGTTTTCTGCTTTATTATATTAACAATTTTTTTTACAATTATAACTTTTTTTAATTAAGAGTATTTGTGAAAACATGTTTTTATTTATATGTTTTGTAAAATACACTAAAAACGGTATTTTTTCAAAATTAAATGTCTATACCTTACACCTATATACCTATCTACCTTATATGTACCTATATACTCATCTACACACTACTATCAACCGAGCAAATCACGCCTACCCCGAAAGGGAAATGGCTTAACCCTCTGAGAACACACCTATTTTTTCGATCACGGAGAACACTCTGGGTCAATCTGACCCAATACTTTTTTTGATCGTGTACCATTCCGCAATGACTGGATCAATTGTCTTAAAAAAATTCTAAAGTATACTTAAGAGCCGATAGAAATAATTTATGCAAAATTAAACTATTGTCGATGTCTTTAACACGGTTAAAAAAATGCACGAAATTTTTTTTTTTTAATTGAATTTTACGAAAAAAATTTTAACTTATTTAATTTTTAATATTTTAAGCTAAAAATGTATATGGAAACTCTCAAAGTATGTCAGAATAATGAAAAAATAGTCCTATACTGTACCTTTCAAAAAAGATAGTTTTTTTTTAAATTTGAAGTTGGTGCATTTTTTTTATATTTAAAACGATAAACAAGTTTTTCTTTCACCACGTAAATAAAGAAAATACTTGAATATTTTCTGTAAAAAAGTATTAATAATTATTTTTAAAAATTACAGCATTATAAGAATAATTATAAGCATTTTCATATTATTCTTCTCCGATACAATCGTTGCAAATGTAAGCACGATGGTCATCGCACATCGGCTGCAAACAAGATGAACACATCATTTTTGTTTTCTTGTCCTTTTGGTAACCACACAGTCCACATCTTGTTCTTTTCTCAAGTTGTTTCCGGTTAAGCTGTTGTTCCTGAGTCACATTAACGTTAGGTACACGCGTGGGTCAGGCTGACCCAACACCGATTTCAAACGCTTCTCAACTACGACTGACCGCTCTGCAGACGAAACTATAGTTGGGACCTCGAACTATATTATCAGAGCCTAAGAGACCGCCCACTTTTCAAATTTCTTTGAAAATTTCTTGATCAAAAATTTTGTATTGGTCAAATTGACCCAGTGTGTTCTCTGAGGAAATATTTTTGATATTTTTTGTAGATATTTTTTAGTAGAACTTTTTCTGTTTATTTTTTTGTGAAGAACGCTAAGACCGGGATTTTTTTTTTAATTATATTTTTTTAATTAATTTTATTATTTTTTTATAGACATTTTTTTAGTAGAATTTTTTGTTTATTATTTTTTGTTCATCATTTGTTAAGATCACGTACAAACGGGAGTTTTTTCAATTTATTAAATTTTCAAACATATTTTGAAAAAATTTTAATTTACACTACCAAATTTTATTACTTTTTCAGCTGTCGTAGATTTTTGACCGACGATCTTCCTTTACATATAAACAAAAATAGATGAATAAAGTAAATTTCATGAAAGAGAGTTATCGCATAACCTTAACAAAATTATTTTGCATTTTAAAACTATATTACCTGCACGGAGTAATAATGAGGAAACTAGGAAACCGATCATGATGCTGTAGAAACCGCCTAGAGGTTTGTTTGCGGTAACCGAGGCGGTAACTGCACCTTTATTGCCAGGTTCAGTCGCGAGCATGCGATCTACGATCTCTTTTTCTCCCGCGAGAAGAAGAGACAGTAGAGCGCAGTCTGCATGCGCCACTACTTTAGAAGGCTGGCACTACACGCCTGAGGTTGGTGATAAAGGTGCAGTTACCGTAGTCAAAACGCATATATGGAGATCGGCCTCCTTAATATTACTCCGTGATTACCTGTACCGAGGCATCGTAAACAATTATTTATAACAGGTCATAGATTCGCGCGGAAAGACCTCATATAAATTCTAATATTAATATTCAGAACCCCGTATTTAATTTAAACAAATCCTCCAGTATCAACAAATATTGTTCGAAAATGTTTACTTCATTCAAACCATAGAGCTCATAGAGGGTGAACCAATGCGTGCATTTGATTGGCCGAGTAGTGCCGGGAAATGAGACACTGATCGACTCGAACGACGTTGCCACGATGGGGCAGGGCCACCGTGAGCCTTTCCGGGCCCCGCGGTTCTATATTGTCACGAGCCCTCCTCTGCCCCCTTTACAACGCAGAGTTTTACTACAGACCACTAGGGTTTGACTACTAGAGTTTTACTGCAGAGTTTTAATTGCCGAAACCTAGTTGCTAGTTCTGACTTAGAGAAAATAAACTATTTAGGAATTAGGTGTATCATACAGTGAACTTACTTTACTCTAAAAGATGCAATGCACAAATTGGGAAACGAATAATTAAGATTCGTTCTTTGAAGAGTATTAAGTAACTGTAAGGGTATTTGTTCAGCTTGACAGTTATCAAATTACTATGGATGGCACAACTATAGATATGGCTGGGACATATTTTTCAATAAACTATGGTTGAAGCATCCATATACATATACAGTTAGCTCAACCATATACCTTTCTTTCCGTGTAGGTATTGAAATTTGTAATACCTTTGAATTCAAGCCTTCCTACCAGGAACATATCCTACTTATAAAATACAATAAAAATGATAAAAATAAAGTACGGAAATTTATTTCTCGTAAAAACTTGAACTTTTCTTTATCTCCATGACAATGTATTCCTTGGAATTTGTCTCAGCTTTAACTCATGAAGAACTTTTCACAGACGATGCACATGTCCAACATTTCGATGTCCAACGCATCGATCAACACTGGCCTTTGATAATTTCAGGATGTCAACAATTTTTAAAATACTTTTGTTTTATTTAGGTGTTTCTCAAACGACTTAAATCGACTCAATCGACATTTTTCCTAAGTGTTCGCGCATCGCAGTTAGTGCACGCATTTCTGCTAGCGCAAATGAACTTCAGATCACACGACTGAAAATCATTCGAAAATTAACAAACCTACCTGTTTTTCATTGTATTACCACATATTTCAGACTGAGACACGGTATTTAGGACCAATTTATGGTTGAAATTAATTGATTTACTTAATTTAAGTTAAAAATGAAATTCAGTTATTTTTAAAATTCAGATTCTTGTATTACTGTGTGTGCTTAATTGCTTATTCCAATTTGTTAGTTTGATTCTTCGAGCTTAAATCTTTTCATTTATTAAGAATTTTGTCATTATAGCGGAAATTTTGACGTAAATTGTCTTCATTTTTAATTGCCGAATTAAAATTTAATAAATTGTTTTCATTTCAAATTACTGAATTAAACTTGAAATATTATCTGTAGCAATGCAGTCCTGAAATGATCCTACATCCTATCCCAGTATTTAGCAATATTCACCGGAAGCCGGAAAACTGGGTCAAACGATTGACGACCGAAGAGTTGTCATCGTTTTCGAGGACACTTGTGGGCCACAAGAAACAACATATGATACTTGCCCTACTACCACCTGCTGCTACAAAAATAGGATTTCCAGTATACAAATGAATATATTTAAATGAAAATAACAACAGATGTCAAGTAACATAGAAGAGTTCATTAAGTGCGTGACTGCAATAGCATGGTTTCGCAATTTTAGATAAAATAATTTTTGAATAGTCAAATGTAAGCTAAACTCATAGCAGTTTGTAAAATTTTTTCCGTCGCTATGTTTAAGAGTAAAATATTGTTAAAAATTAGAACCGCGATAACTCAATTGGAATCACGTAAAATAAAAGTTGACAAGGATTTCCAAATATTCAAGTCATAGCGCAATTGGCTTCTAACAAAAATGTTGATAAAGAGGTTATGCCAAGTTATGCTAAATTCCTTCTGGGGAGAACACTTCTTCAATTGATACGTTTTTATACAAGAATTTTCGACTATGTTTATTATGCTCCACTGATACTTTGTAAATGATCATTTAATGCAATGTAAGTGATTTCATCAAAATTTGTTGCAATTTACAGGGTTCAAAAATCAACGTCGCAGTTACGTCGATTCGACGTCATTTTGACCTCTTTCAGACAAATTTTATACTCTATACTCTGATGCGTGCATGCGATTATATAAAACCTGCGCTAATAACTGAACTATTTTATGACGAAACGTAACCTTTTTCTGACATTTTCACTCATCCAAATCCAGCCTAACGTGGATGTGACATTTTACTATCGTGACCCAATGCAATTAATATTTATTCAAAAATTATTTATTGTTGAATCAAATAAAAATTATTCACTTTTAATAACCAAAATATAATGAATCAATTATTCCACATTTTTAAACTGTCCGCCAAACCAAAGCCAAACTCCTATTAGTCGTTTCAAATTCAACAGGCGCGCGCCTATTAATTTTTTATTTGGAAAAGAATGAACCAACTGCTTATTTTGTCTATGTTATTTATATTTAATTAAGGTCACAAAATATTTGTATAAAATATTTAGAAGGCACCAAGTATGATGTCTGTACCCTGCAATAAGGAGCTCCTTTTCATTTTTTTCTCTGATGAAGGAGTAATAAATAGTTTCCTCAAAATTTGTTTGTAGGTAAATTCTGCCATCGTTATCATCCGGAAAGGATTGTGAATATAATTATAATTCAATTCATTATAATTTACTCTTAAATTTTTTTAACACTTAATTTATTTGTAAATTATATTGTCGTAATGAAATTTTTCATTTTACAAATTAAAAGACATAGTATTTATGAAATAAATTGTGAATTGTTCGTTATAGCATGTATATGAGTATATTAATTTCAATTTGATAAATGCTACCAATAATATTAATTTTTATTATTATATAAGTTGTACAAAATTAAAGAAAATGAATGATACATAGAATAATGGCAGTAATTATCAATCTTTCAGTTTTTAAGAAATATCATAACAAATTTTTAAGTTGTCTATTTTCTCCGCAATTATTGCCTTTGCTCAATAGTAATCCATTTGCCGCTCATATTTTATTATGCATTGAGAGATGTAGTGAATTTTTTGCATAAAAAATTAATTTCCTAATTTTTATCGTAAATGATGCAAGTTATCACAAAAAAGTAAAATGTATTTTAGTATAACTTTTTTATACTTGCACATTTGTATCGAATCTGTTGTTGTTTACGTGAAAATAAGTAAATTCTTTTATTATAAGAAGAAAATTGTACTCTCTATAGAACTTTCTAGGCCTTTATAAACCTTACAGTCTCTTTCTTATTAAAAGCTGAAATAAACAAAGAAATTTCCAAAAAATATAATTTTTTCCCTTCTGCGGACATCTGTTTTTAACTTTTTTTTAAATAATTTATTTTGACGTATCGCATAATTTAACCAAGAGAAATATTTTCTACCTGATATATTCTCCGATTGTACTCATTGTTTTCATCTGATAGTTAAATGTTTTTATTAGTAGATAACTGACATCACATCCACTGCTCAAAGTACTTAGTTAGTTCAAATATTTGGTTAAAAATGTATGTACATATATCATTCAAAATTCTTCTTCTCTGATAGAAAATTAATCTTCTTGTTTAAAAATTCATCTTTTTGATTGAAAATTTAAATATTTAGTTAAACATTTAACAGTTTTGTTGAAAGCCCATGTTTTTGGCTTGAAAAATCAACATTTTTTATGACATTTTTTTTAATGTTTGAAAAATCTTTCTTGGGCGATAAATTCGTGTTTTTGAGTTGAAAATAGTGTCTTTAGTGTATTTTCTTCGAAATAGTAGCAAAACAGCGTCATCGCTTAAAAAAAAAGTGTCAATAGTGTGTTGACCTATTTGAACCGAAACATGCAGAAAAAAGTGCACTACAAAAAACGTCGCATTGACAATTATTCGAAGGTATTGTATTTTGAATGCGATGTTGTTAAAAAACAGATTTCCAGAGAACATCTCGTGAGTGTGAAGCAATAATTTTTAATTCGACGTTTTTTGCAGCAAGACTAATTTCTAATCCAAAAAGTGATTAAAAGCCAATATGTGCATCAAGACGACACTCAGAGAAAAAGTTGTCTTGAAACAAAAGCATTGTCCTCTTGCCTGTTTTGTTTTGGACGAAGTGAATATATTTTTTACACAAACAGAATTATGTGGCTGCAAGAGTAGGTGAAGTTAGTCGCATAAGGAAAATTTTTGCTGCAAATGGATTCCTGTTGAGACAAATGAAAATCCTCTCAACCTTAAATTTAAGAGGGAATTCCATTTACTTCAAGAAACATCCTTTTGTCACAAAAGGACATTTCTCTGAGTGGAATTAAACAAAAACTGAGAATTAAAAAAAAATTGATGGAATTAAATTTTACAGAATTGATTTAATTTAAAAGAATTCAGGTGAATGGAAAACATTGAAAAAAAGATAATAAAATAATTCGGAATGAATTAGTAATGATTCAGGGTGAATTTCCAATCCCTCACTTCTTGTGAATGAACTCTTTAAAATACATTAAAATATTATAAAATCCTGTGAAGTTGAATGAAATTTTATAATATTTTTTTTGAATTCTGGAAAATTTATTAAAATATCTTGAGAGCTTTTAAAATCCATTAAAATCATTGAAATCTTCGGAAATCTCATGAAATTCATTTGAATATTTTAAAATATATTGAGACCTTTGCAGGTCCTATGAAATAGTTTCATATATTCCGAAGTTCTGCAAAATTCCTGAAAACTCCAGAAAAACTTGTTTATTTCTCTTAAAGATATTAAAAGCCTTCAAAATTCCTTTAAAAATTAATAATATCTTGAAAGCGCATTAAAATCTTTAAAAACATTTTAAGATATTTTAAATCCTTTGAAATTTTCTCGAAACTTTTTAAGGCTCTTGAAAATTTGTTGGAATTACAAACAAAAAAATCTCAAATCTTTAAAATCCTTTCAAATGATTTAAATCTATTAAAAAAATTTCTTGGCATCTTTTGAAATATTCTAAATGATAATGTGTAGAATTCCTGAAAACAAAACAAGAATTCAACGATAAAATTTGGACAAACACCACAAAATGCTCCTATTGCAATTCCTAAAAACAAAAAAATTTGTTTCTTTGCACAAAAATAAAAAAGAGGAAAGAAAAATGAGAAAGCAACCAAACACGTCCCCTTCCGTCTCTTTTTTATTTCTTTCGTCTTTTTTATTTTTATTGTTATCAACACAATATGAAAGCATGCACAATATTTACCAACGTTTCGGCGCTCACATTTTTCTTTCCTCTTTTTTATTTTTGTGCAAAGAAACAAATTTGTTTTTTTGTTTTTTAGGAATTGCAATAGGAGCATTTCGCGGTGTTTGTCCAAATTTGATCGTTGAATTCTTGTTTTGTTTTCAGGAATTCTATACATTGACTTGATTATTGGACGTTAAATGGGATTTTGAATTTGATTTTAATCTAATTTAAAATTCTTAAATTTCTATTCTAAATGATTTCAATAAAATTCTGAAAGTGACTGTTTGGCACCCCTTATTACTTTTGACTTGACATTTTTTCAGAATATATATATAATAATATAATATATTATCAGGGTTTCCACAAAACTTCATTTTCAAAATTCCCTGGCAATTAATAAGACCAAAATTATGAACTTGTAACTTTATTTACATATAGAATCTTTTATAATAGAATTAAAACAAATTTGAATTTATAAATTTTCAATTTATAGGCTGCCACAGCCTAATTTGGTTGAAAAAATTGAAAGAGTGACATATTTAAACAAAAAGATTGACCAAAGCGATTAATTCCCTACCCAAAAAGTGACTAACAGTGAATAATGAGGATTAATAATGTAACTAATGTCCTTTTGAATTTCAAAGAATTTCAAAGAACTCGATGAAATTCATAAAAATTCCAGGTAAATTTTAACGAATTCAGGATAATTT
>CAKNYM010046496.1:26804-51078 GCA_932195095.1 Andricus curvator | reverse complement strand
CATAACGATGAGCTGCACGCTCTCTACGGGTCAGCAAATATTAATAGCGTAATGAAAGCGCGTAAATTAAGATGGGCGGGGCATGTAGCAAGAATGGGCAATGAAAGAACAGTGGCGCAAGTTTTAAGAGGGAAAGCGATTGGTAAGAGACCTCTAGGCAGACCGAGAAACAGATGGGAGAAAAATGTAAGGGATGATCTAAAAGAACTAGGACATGATTACTTAAACTGGATGGAGGATGCACAGGATAGAGATGCGTGGCGGTTTCGGGTAGATGAGGCGATGAACTTTCGAGTTCGAATCGCTAATCGATAATAATAATAATCCCCCCGACACGAACAATAGTTCCATTTCAAAAATTTATAATATTAAAATTTATTTATTTTTAACAATAGAAGTTATGACTTAGCCTGCTATTTGACTGGGATTCCGCCTTTTGTCTTCAAAGATCTTCTTCATTTTTGAGTGGTGATTTAGAAAAAGAGAGGGATTAAATAACATGTTTTCGAAAGAAATAATTGAAAAGTAAGCGCGTAAAAATAGACCGGTTTACTGGGCATTTAGGACTTTATTTTTTTAAAGTGAGAAAATCGACCGATCGCTGGGACGTCATATTTTAGACTAACGCAGGAAATTACCCTGTTTTTTGTCTACTGTGTCAAGTGACCATGTGTGTTCTTTGGAAAATACAAAAGAAGAATCTAGAATCCTTAAAATTCTTTGAATTTCCTTCAACTACTGTATTAATTTAAAAATTCGTTAAAATCATTCAAAACATCACAAAGAACTTGAAAATTTTCTCAAATTAGGAAAGATCTCAAATATACCTAAAAGTTTTTGAAATACCGTGACATTTCTCACAAAGAATCATTCAAAGTCGCGAAAATCTCATGGAATCCTATATTTCTTGAAATCTGAGATCCAAAACGCCCCAAAATTCCCGGAAAATGTTTTCAAATTCTCTCAGATCATTGAATTCAAATGAAAAGCCGCTTATAATATTTTAAAACAAAGAGAACTTTCAACCAAAATGAACGGATATTGTGTTTTAACGTAGTTTAAATTGTGACATATAAAAAGAGTATAATCCCCCCGACACGAACAATAGTTCAATTTCAAAAATTTATAATCTTAAAATTTATTTATTTTTAACAATAGAAGTTATGACTTAGCCTGCTATTTGACTGGGAATCCGCCTTTTGTCTTCAAAGATCTTCTTCATTTTTGAGTGGTGATTTAGAAAAAGAGAGGGATTAAATAACGTGTTTCCGAAAAATTTAATTGAAAAGTAATCGCGCAAAAATAGACCGGTTTACTGGGCATTTAGGATTTTATTTTTTGAAAGTGAGAAAATCGACCGATCGCTGGGACGAAATATTTTAGACTAACGCAGGAAATTGCTCTTTCTTTGGCTACTGTGTCAAGTGACCATGTGTGTTCGTTGGAAAATACAAAAGAAGAATCTAGAATCCTTAAAATTCTTTGAATTTCCTTCAACCACTGTATTAATTTGAAGATTCGTTAAAATCATTAAAAATATCACAAAGAACTTGAAAATTCTCTCAAATTAGGAAAGATCTCAAATATACCTAAAAGTTTTTGAAATACCGTGAAATTTCTCACAAAGAATCATAAAAAGTCGCGAAAATCTCATGGAATCCTATATTTCTTGAAATCTGAGATCCAAAACGCCCCAAAATTCCCGGAAAATATTTTCAAATTCTCTCAGATCATTGAATTTAAATGAAAAGCCGCTTATAATATTTTAAAACAAAGAGAACTTTCAACCAAAATGATCGGATATTGTGTTTAAACGTAGTTTAAATTATGATATATAAAGAGTATAATCCCCCCGACAAGAAAAATAGTTCAATTTCAAAAATTTATAATCTTAAAATTGATTTATTTTTAAAAATAGAAGTTATGACTTAGCCTGCTATTTGACTGGGATTCTGCCTTTTGTCTTCAAAGATCTTCATTTTTGAGTGGTGAATCAGAAAAAGAGAGGGATTAAATAACGTGTTTTCGAACAAAATAATTGAAAAGTAATCGCGCAAAAATAGACCGGTTTACTGGGCATTTAGGGTTTTATTTTTTGAAAGTGAGAAAATCTACCGATCGCTGGGACGTAATATTTTAGCCTAACGCAGGAAATTACCCTTTTTTGTCTACTGTGTCAAGTGTGCAATCCATTTTCCATCGCATAATTTAATGATTTTTAACAGCAGAAAAAATGGTCTCTATTGATACAAATCGGATGATTTTCCCTTATATTGGACGCCATATTGGATCTGCCATTTTGAATTTTAACATCTTAACCCCAAATTCGTAATTCCTGACTCTAAAAACCCCTAAAAAATAAGTTTGATGTAAATCGAATTTTTTTTATAAATGTTGGCAGTCACATGGATTCAGCTATTTTGAATATCTACTCTTTGACCCAAAATTTGTAACCTGTGACACGGAAAACTCATAGAAAATAATTGTTATACAAATGGGACGATTTTTTATAAATTTTGATCGCGATATGGCATTGGCCATTTTGAATTCTACCTTTTTTATATAAAATTTGGAATCGCTGACTCGAAATCTTAAGTTTTTGCCAGATTTGGAAATACCACAATACAGGTCAGAATACAGATCAGAATCAGGACAGAAAACATAAATATCTTCATTTTATCAAAATTGATAACGATTGAAAGAAAAATTTTGTGTTTAAAAAAAACTTACAAATTCTAATACTCAAAAACACAGTGAAAGATTTTTTGTATCAAAACGGTAAAATACGTGTCCCCTTATTTCCGTTGGAAAAATTTATATTTCATATTTTATGGGAAATTTCTGCTTCATTTATAAATGACCTTAAATTTCCTGAAATTTCTGCTACATCGATAAATTACCGGAAATTTAAGGTATCCAACAATTACGGTAATTTATGACCGTACCAACGAAAAAAATTTGGAAAACTATACAGTATACACTGACAAATGTTATTCTATTCACAACAGCTTGCTTCTCTATGTGTGACGTGTGCCGAAGAAAGGGGGCTTACTCTGAAAAGTGAGATTTTCGAGGGCGAGCGATCGAAGTCGATCCGATAGATGCGACTTTTAGGGACAGGGTATATATGAGACGCTCAGATGTAGTGGTGAGTTGTGGGAGGTGTTTCACGGGATCTCGAGCACCCGAGCGGAAACCCGATTTCTCGGGTACCTAACAACTCAATTATTAGCAATAATAACGCTCGGAAATTTTTTTGATGGTTTCGTTAAAAAGAGCAACTAAAAAACTATTGAAAGGTGTAAAAACCTCGATTTCGATTTTTTTAGAGTAAGCCCCCTTTCTTCGGCGTACGTCACATGTGCTATAGAGTCTATCCGCCTCTTCTTCACGTTATCTGCGGAAATGAACGCAATAATATGGAGGTTCCCGCACTTAACATTAAACGCAAAACTATCAAGTAAGATTCCAAAACAACAAATTAGATTTAAATAAAAGTATATCCTAGTCCTAATATATAAACGGCACCAACGGCCATACCACGCTGAAAAAACCAGTTCTCGTCAGATCACTGAAGTTAAGCAGCGTTGGGCGCGGTTAGTACTTGGATGGGTGACCATTCGAGAATACTGCGTGCTGTTGGCCCTTCGTGGGTGTGGTGAGCCCACACTTGTAGTTATTTACTGCAAGAAACCATCCACCTAGAAACACTACCCGAATCGGGTAGTGTCACGCCTACCCTGAAAGGGAAATGGCTTAATGGTATACTTACTTACTTACTTACCAAGAGAAATTCGTCTATCTTACTATGTACTTCTATCGGAGTTTGGTGGCTTGGGACTTATCTTAAACGGTGGTGGGTTCAGGTTGCCTTAAAAGAGGTTAGTGTCCTACCTGGGAAGAGGCTCCATGCCGAGGGGATCACTTGGAAGCAACGAATACAATGAGATCTAACTCGGCGAAGGTGCCAAGATTCGGTGTACTGCCTTGAGAATAAACACGTGTCAATTTTTTTGTTTTCTCATCTTGCATAGTTTGACCGGAAGTGGAATTTTTGTTTTCAATAACATTTACCACTATTGAAACAAAAACTATGCGTCTTCCAAAAAAATACTCTCAGGAAAATATTGAGATCTTTTTGAAATGATTAATTTCGTTACTTAACATTTTTTTGTCTCTCGTCTAGATTTGCGGGAAAATAAAATTTTTTATTTTTAATAACATTTTTCACTATTAAAACCAAAGCTATGCTTCTTATGAAAAAAAGTCTGAAAACATTTTGTAGATCTTTTTGAGATGCAGGAATTTGCTTTGTTAATATTTTTCGCGTCTCGCACAGTTCGGCCGGAAAATGAAGTTTTCGATTTATTTAAAAAGAATTTTCGATAGATAGTAAAATCCATTTTTTTTCAATCAGTGAGTCTGAAAACGTCGAGATTTGATGAAATCCGGGAGGATCAATTTTTACATAAAACCAATGCCGCTACTCTGGTGGATTTAATCTTTAATAATCTAATTAATGCACTGTTAGGTTGCAGTTTTCAACTGCACGTTTTGTAAACGGCTCTTCTCCCCTTCGTTGACACCCTTATTGGAAAAGGCTTGACAAGAAGAAACCTAGACTCTAAAGAGTTAAGAAATCAGGGTTAGGGATTCGCTTTTCTAGAATCAAGTTAGGGTTTTCAGGTAAAGAACGATCACTACTCCAAGGGCAAGTCACGGTTGTTTCGAGTTTAAACTAATGGTTTATTTATTTTTTATTTATGAATTATCTGAGGAACGATGCTCGTCCGGAACACTGCGAAGCCAGAGAAAGAGCGAGAACAGTCTCCAAATCTACCGCTTACCACCCAGCATCCAACCTACATGCAGACGCGGTCATGAGTGCAGTGGCTTACTGCACGACGAGGGCAACGAGTGGATGAGATTGCCGCTCAAGTCGAAAAGTACTCATGACTGTACCAGTTCATATCACGCGCCGAGGGTCAACTTCGATACTAAGGGTGACATCTAGCGGCTGCTTATCTGAAACGAGCGAGACGTATGCGCTAACGTGAGGATAGCGGTCGGTTCACCCCGTACGCGCGGGCAAGCCGTACCAGTAGTCCGCTTGTATTACTACGCTGAGGGACAGGGGAGCAACGGTGTTCGTCGTCCCCGGAGCGTGAAGCCCCGGTCTTCCTTGTCGAGCCTTGGCTGAGTTAAGTCGTTACGTCGACTAACGTGTATTCTGGTATCAGGTGTTGAATTTTGAGGATTTGAGGTACCTAATTGCCAATACCGGAATTGGAGATCGACCTGGCCGCAGAGCGGCAACATATCTTGGTAGGTGGCTCTTTGAGAGAAATAAGTTAGTTAATCAAATCTAAAGATTTCTGACTTGATCTGGTCATGGCGTCGATGGACGCCTCTTCCAGCCGATCAGCCTCATGTATCTTTTCTGCGGTGAGCCAACGACAGTGAAGTGAAATTAAAGTCGATTTGTTCCTTAATGAACTATGCTTTTCTTTTTGTTTTTTAAATTTTAAATTAGAGTCAGCGATTAGTGGAATCTCGTCATCAACTGACATGCCCTGAGTTAACTTGCACCGTCATTAGAGCGGCAGTTTTTCTCTTTGTAATTCAGTGTTCAGAGCGGTAGCTAAATTTTTATATTATTGTATTCGAATTACAATGTCTTTCTATAAGATTTTTATGACCTATCATGATATAAACTTAAACTGCCCGCATTGTGAGCTTTAAGCGGTTTGCTGCTATTATTAAAGGAGTGTATTTGTTATGTTTCGAGCGGCCCTCCCGTAAACCGTATAAATTTAGGTTAAGTTCACGCGTATATGTCGACACAATTGAGCGGCTCGTTACCCATCAAAAATGTGGTATTTATTTTATAAGATGTAAATATTTTTCGTTCTACTGGTCCATAATTTATTAGTTTTTAAAAGTCGTAAAGCTTTTGCTCTCCAATGGAGAAACTCTTCAGTACAGATGTTTTTTTATAACCTTACCATTTCATAGTGACTCTACGAAGTGTGCAAATCTACATATACGATTGAGATATTTGTTTCATTAGACATGTAAGCTTTTACATTTTATTAGATTATATTTTGACTATTTTCCCCTTCTCCACCATGTCTTTCAGCTATTATTATTTAATTTTTATAGAAAAGGTGGTTCAACACATGCTAATTGCGCCATATTTCCTGACTAAGTTTTTCCGGCTGTAGCCAGGAAACAGCGCTGTAGCACTAATCTAATTTATGCATAAATTTAATCCTCTATAAACATAATACTTCAGCCAACAAGAAGTTTCTAAAACCAACAAATATTAAACAAATGGTCTCTAATTCGAACAAAACTAATTTAGACATTTTATTATATAAAGGTCAGAATTTATACAAAAATGTTTAAAAAATATCTCATGTTCTTCACACACGCGAATCGACCAACAAACATCACATACCACAAAAAATCGTCACAAAGTATTGAGAATGTGTACTTCAAACCTTGCCAAATCTGTTGGCGCGAATGGAAATATTGTACCTAAAGTTAGCAATGAACCTATCGTGAAATAAGTAAATTTCTGAGTAATCGCTTAAAAATAAAAAATGAGGTTATATGTAAAACATGAACACAATTTTTACGTTACAAATAATGAAAGTCAATAATATTTATTTATTTTCTAAATCCTCGTAATCTGTATTTACGTAAAATTTAAATTAATCTATTTTTTAGTGTTTTCCTAATATGTTGCCGTGAACATTTTCGGTAGAAGAGAGTCTTTTAGTACCGGCCACTTAGTCTTTTTATTAAGAAGTGTTTACACACACTGAAGAAATCGGCTATTTGTACCTAAATTTCGGTACAAATAGTCCCGTTTCCAACTCTATGTGTACCGGAAAACTCCGGCTATTTGTGCAGAAATTTCGTTACCCGTAGCCACGGCATTTTATTAATAGTGTAGCCGGGGTCGATGGAAATAATGATTAGATGGGAAAATTTACGTAAGGACCACAAAAGGTTATTCAACAAGAGTGTCGGGTAGCCCCAGCCACCGAAAAAATCGTGATATTTGGACATTTTATCATAATATTGTTCAAGGGAAAATCTATTTTTAGAATTAGAACTTTAAAATTGTATACACTAGAACAAAAATACTCACAAAAATTCAAAAACCATGCGAGGTTACTGTGTTAAAAAAAAAGATTATTTAATAGTTCTTCACAGAGACAAATTAAATCTAAGATGAAAAAATCTGTCCTAATGTACCCGATATGAAATGGCCAGGGCTACCCAAGCGCTGGCAGTCATTTCCAACTTCGTTTAAAGGTTATGCACATAGCCAATTGAACGGACAAAATCTAATTAGAGATAATGAATTCCTGCCTACCAGTTGCCTAAAGAACTTGACAAAATGGTTTTAAAAACAAAATATAAGGTAAACGCATCAATGACGAACGAAGAGATCACTCTAAAAAAAAGTTTTTGGATTTTGAATGTTCAAAAATAAAACATTTTACCGTTCAAAGAGATAGAAAAAATAATAATTAATGACTCAGATACTGTTCGGACACCGATGTATTCATCCAAGGTGTGCTTCGGAGAAATTTATAACTGAAATACGGCACATTTTATGCATATGTATCATTCATAGATCTCTCTAACAGCTCACCCAGATATTACAAAAAATTCCGTGAAGATTTCCTGGAAATTGCAATGTAAGGTTAGGAATATTGTCTTGAAAGGTTAGGACAAGGTTCGGTCAATCAAGAAAATGTCAGCTTGTGAGGGAATGTTGCACGGCAAGTTTCAGGACAATTTGGAAGATTTATTTAGCTTAATTCGACGCGCAGTACTTTTCTATGTTACCTACGGCTGCGCAGTAGTTTTTTTAACCCTCATATTATATCACCACACACGTATCATGGTTATTTCCCATGTTTATAAAAAAGAGAAAACCCAAAAAATGAATAAAAATTTTAATTATTTTTTTGGTTTTACTCTTTTTTATAAACATGGGAAATAACCATGATACATGTGTCTGGTGATATACTATGAGGGTTAAAAAAATTACTGCGCAGCCGTAGGTCCCATAGAAAACTACTGCGCGTCGAATTAAGCTAAATAAATCTTCCAAATTGTCCTGAAACTCGCCGTCCAACATTCCCTCACAAGCGGACATTTTCTTGATTGACCGAACCTTGCCCTTACCCTTTGATGCCAATCTAATAACGCAGGTTTCAGAAAATCTTCACGGAATTTTTTGGGCAGGTATCCTAACCTCATTTGTAAAAGTGGCTATTTTAGAGGTTTATATAATGGACAATAGTCAAGTAGAAAAACACGCAAGTTGATGAGCCGATTAGAATATAATTAGCAATTACAAATCGACATTAACAAAAATGACCTATAGATTCCTTGTAGCAAATTATAAACGAAATGTGAATATAAACTATCAATTACAATTTACAATTATGTAGCACAATGTACATGCCATCATTTAAGGGGGTCTTCTAGTTTCGAGGTTTCAAAAATCCATTTTTGTTGTTGCATATTTCGAATCTAGAAGATATTAGAAACGTGCCCTAGCATAGCCGATTAAATCCTAAGGTTTTCTAATCATGTTTTATTCCATCATTTATGTTTAAACGCGTTTTCCCAAAAATCGTGTTTTAAAAAAGTTTTGGTAAGACTTCGACTAGAAATATTTGGAATATCGGGTCATTTTTTTTAAATTGTTCAGCAGACATGTCGCTAGGTCAGGACACAAGCTTTTTTAAAATTTTTACAGCCTTCATAGGCTCAAAAAAATAGGTCGAAATTTTTTTTTTTTTTTTTTTGTAAAAAAGTCGCCAATTTTGAGAGATTTCCAAATTTTCAAAAACCCCTGTGTCCTGACCTAGTCAATGTAATCATAATTAAAGTCATATTTTACTTTTTTCCGGCAATCTAAATAGCCGAAGCCTTACCACCCAATCGACAGTTATCATATGTAGTTTCTTTGCAGTAAATTTCCAAAAATAGGCTCGAAATCGTGGCTCGAAACTAGAAGACCCCCTTAATAAAATAACTATTAATATCGAAGCGTTGTTATCGAACAAATTAATCAAACTCAGCAACAACAATTTTAGTACCGAAATAGACGTAACCATTCGGTACGAATATACTAGAAACAGATTCTACAGCTGCGCCGTAAAGTTAAATTTCACAAGCTGTGCATATCTTCCTTATCCACAGCCTTTGGCCGCTAGCGATATTTACAACAAAGATTTACAACATTAAAAGTTACCCTTTAACTGTACAGCTAGATTACTCACCTTTTGTACTCAAAATTTTTAGGCTTTCTAACTAAAAGCGATAAAATAATTACAATTGACTGAATACTAGAAGATTTTCAATAAAAATGTAATGAGTAATACAAGTGATTTGGCATTTAAATACACACGGCGTAATAGATTCTCGTATAAAGTGAAACTTTTTGCCATAAAATTACTGCAATATAATAATAAAAACGAGCGTAATTATAAAGTGCCTCTTATGCAATTAAATCTTCAATTTTTTCAAATTGTTTTAAAAACATTCATATCTCCAACATTAGGCGTCTTCTCATACATTTATCTTTTTTCACGCTTTTCTTCATTTCACTTTTATAAGGCAAAAATCGTATAAATAGGGTCTACTATGGCTAACATTAGGATAATTGAGCGGCAAGAATTTCTTCTTGCTGAATTCTTTTACGATAGTTATCCAGGGTAACTTGGATGGTTTTCTCCGAATATCGACAGTTCTCAGCACCACAGGTACATGTAAAGGACTTGCACTTTATTATCCAGAATTTTTCTCCATAATCGAATCTACAAAAAAAGAAAATTCAATTGAAATAATGAAGTAAAGAAGAATGTTAATCACAACTTACGTATTTCCACTGTTTTATGTGAATCAGCCCCCCGCATCGACTATGTATGTGAATCTAGTAGTAGTTCTCTTAGCATCCGGAGAGAAAATGGGAGTGAAACTAATCCAACACGCGGCGCTCCGATCAGGTAGCCTGGCTTTTGCATTTAATTGCATTATAAAAAAGCAAACATGATTAAAAACTTAATGCTGTTTAAAAAAAAACAGGAAAAAATTATGCAAAAGTAAGAGACACTGTGACTAATAACTCACGTTTTGGAGAAAATATTTTTAAAAAGTAACGGTAATGGTAATTAGAATTTTTGGAGGGCATAATTTTTTTAAAAGTCAATGAAAAGACTAATGAACGAGAAAATACATTTAATACGTATGTTATATAATTTAATGTGTATAGGTAGGTCTCTCCAGCATCCAGGTGTCTAATAGCACTCATATCCACGAGCTAAGGGTCCTCAGGAACGCCAGCAATTCGTCTTTGCTACAGATAATCTTGGCACACGTGACCAATCCAAAGTCCATACTAATCACTCATGCGTACCTCTCGATGATACTTATAACATTCTGAAGCTGATTGGCTTCGGAAGCACAGATCTTTAGGGCATCCATATAAAATACATGAGTAACCTTATGCTCGCCATGATTAGTCTCGCCTCAGAGGTAACGTGGGGAATCGCGTAGTGCGAGAGATAGTGGCAGAAGAGTGATGCAAAAGAGGAGAGGGCTCATGGTGTCGCCCTGAAAGACGCCCCTCTGGAAGGTGACGCTGTTTGTGTTCACACAATAATTTCCAGATGAGATAGTGAATCTAGTTTTACAAAGAGGTATCAATCTCTCCATGCATCTCACTAAGTGTGCATGAAAAATCAAGCTTTCCAGCAGACAAATAATACGTCTATGAGAGATTGAATCGAAGTTTTCCGGTAGTCAATCTAGGCCATCGACAGGTGGCGCTGGTAGAATACTGCGTCCTTGCAGACGCACCTGAGAATTAGCAGGTTCTCCCGACAACCTGCCACTCGCTTTTCTTCGGTAGGAGTACAGTGATGCAAATCGTAAAACAAAACGGAAGGCTGATCATAAGACCAAAAGAAGCATGCATCAACTCAGCACAAAGATAGACTGAGCAAGACAGTATGCGTCCTGCATTCAGTGTACGATTGACTATATAACATCTGGAAGGAAGTTCACTACCAGGGTCCGACAGTTCGCGCGAAAACTACGGATCCGTCATCAGACGTTCAGAAAGTCAAAGCTGCTGACCATCAGCAGCACATTGTTGACAGAATATGGGTACTATCTGACGTTAGGAGAAGTTTAGAATGGAGGGAGAGGCAGGTCAGAGAAAATCAACAGTTTTATTAGACCCATCACGACTGTTATTTACAGGCCAATAACTTGTCGGAACACGCTGTATAAGATCTTTACAGCCATCCTGCATGATAGGATTGTTCGGACAGTAAGAGAGAGTGTGACAAGAGAGAGATAGAAAGAGGTGTACGAACAACGCGGATCAAAGAAAGGCATACCAGGATGTCGCGAGGGCCTGTTAACGGATAGGTGCATCTACGAAGGAGTAGCATTCTACCAGCGCCACCTGTGCATCACACTTCTGCAACTATCATTCACAATACGCAATTCCCATGGTTACCTCAGGGGCGAGACTAATCGCGAGCATAAGCTCACTCATATTTTTTATATGGATGACCTGCAGATCTACGCTACTGGAGCAAAGTAGCTTCATCATACTCTGAGGATCGTCGAGAGGTACACACGAGAGATTGGAATGTACTTTGGATTGGACTGAGAGCCGCACTCAGGATAAAATATCAGTAAAGGTGGCTCTTCGAAGCAGATAAAAGTGTCTTCTTGGACAGATTTGGTCTTCCACTCTGTCGGGGTTGAACAAGATATCTGCAACTGACATCTTTGCCTTTCCGGTTTTGAACTGTACGCTTGAGGTAGTTCCATGGACGAAGCACGAGCTCACGGCCCTCGACATCGTCACGAGTAAGATTATGCATATGCAGAAGAGCTTGCATAACAACTTGTCCATTCCGCTCCTATACATCTCGCGCCGTAAAAGTGAGCGTGAATTTTTAATTCTCCAGCGTCTTTATAACCGAATTACCCTAGGTACAGCTCACATCGTCGCAAATGGAAGAGCTCCTCTCCTGAAAATTGTCAGGAATCACGAGATGATTGGCAGCGGAGCATTTCTTAACAAAGCCTCGTAAGAGGCGGCAAATGCATTACTCCATCTATATGTCTCACTTCTAAAAGCCCGGGTAAAAGAACCAGAGCTCATTTACATCTTAGTACACCGTAGCCGTATTTTACGTCTAGAAATTCCCAGCGATAGGTGCAAAGCGTGTTATGCTCATTCTGAGTACCCAGCACACATACTATCCAGGTATCAAACTAAAGGCAGAAACAACGTAAGTCCAGGGACACAATGCGGCACTGAGAGTGCTTTCATACCATCTTGGTCGCTCTTACAGTGTTGGCTGCGACTCTGCCCTGCCGAACGCTCCAAGGGAGATAAGAGTCAATTTTCAAGCACGAGAATTCAACCACTTTCTGGAAGTACGAGTTTCGGACAGCAGTCTCCTTGCACACTCGAGACCTGAGATAGTTCTTCGGGACTTCGAGAAACGAATTATATTCGTGATCGAATTCTCAGCTGCGGCTGACTACAACATCGCAGCCAAAGAGAAGGTAAAGAAGGAGAGATATCGAGATCTTATAAGGGAGAGCTGTGGCGACTGTACACAGAATATTCGGTTAAAATGATTGTCCTTTTGTTCGGTGCTCTCAGAGATGCAAAGCTATCGCTGGTGCGTAATCTTAAAGCCATGCCCGCGTGCCAAAAACATGCCGACGCACTTGCAAGATGGATGCAGAGACCTGTTATCCTTGGATCGCTACGTGTTCTCAAGCCACACGAGGTTTTCGCCGGTCTGTCGTTAAGATTTCATCGGGCCCTACGGCCACTTACCTCACGGTCATGCAACATGACCATAGGTGTGAATTACCGCGGTGCTACCAGGAGCCGGTGTCATTTTCATGGATGGCAATTGATCCCAATGGGACACTGCTGTGGTTGTTCAACCTATTTTAAAATTTTTTTAAATTGTGAAATTTATATTTCAGAATACGGATACTATCTGACGCTAGGAGAAGTCTAGAGCGGAGGAAGAGGTGGGTCAGAAAAAAATGAACAGTTTTTCTCTGACCCACCTCGACACTTCCAATACCCTCCAGTTACTGTCGACCATCCACCCAAACCAGAGGAGGTCGAGATATTGTGGAGAGAAGTCTACGACGTCCAGCATCCGTTGAAAGAAGACACAAATAACATAAATAGCTCGAAGAAGCGTTGCAGTGCCCTCATAACGCCTCAGAAGGAATCCCCACCCGTCACTGCCGAGGAAGTGAAAAAAGTATCAAAAAATATGAACTATTCCGCTCCGAGACCATATGGTATTTAGACCTTCAGCTGGAAGACGTTTTCTTCAACACACCAGCATCTGGACCGCTTTTTCACCTCATATCTAAAGTCGGAAGAGCATAAGATCTTTACATATATCCTAAATGATAGGATTGTTCAGATAATCGGACCTAGGTGGCGAGAGATGTACAAACAAAGCGGCTCAAAGAAAGGCATAGCAGGATGTCGGGAGAACCTGCTAATCGATAGAAATGTCTGCAGAGACGCAGCATCCTACCAACGCTGCCTATCGGTGGCCTGGATTGACTACCGAAAAGCTTTCGATTTAACCTCGCACAGACTTATCATCTGTCTGTTTGAAATCTTAAAGGTTTATCCACACATCGTGAGCTGCATAGAGAGATTGATGCCGCTTTGGAAAAACAGATATACTATCTCATCTGGAAAACATCGTGTGACAACTAACAACGTCGCCTTTCAGAGAGCTGTCTTTCAGGGCGACACCATGAGCCCTCTCCTCGTTTGCCTCACATTATTGCCACTATCTCTCGCACTTCGCTATTCCGAATGGTACTTCTGCGGCAAACCTGGATATCGAAAGCATAAGATCACTCATGTATTTTATATGGATGATCTTAACATCTATGCTAAAAAAAGCAACTAGATCTAGCTCTAGGGATTGTCGAAGAATAAACTTAGCAGATTGGAATGGGACTTGGGTTAGAAAAATGCGCCAAGGTTTCTTTGAAGCGAAGAATACTTAATGGCATCCCTGAAGACCCTGAGCTCGTCGACAAAAGCGCTATACGACAGCTTAGCCCTGGAGAGACCTATACATGTCTGGGCGTGCCACAGAGCCGACGGATTTGGTCTTCCGAACTGTTGTCGAGAAACAAAGTATCTGCAACGAACATGCTTGTCGTCCTGGTAGTACTATATTCACTTGGAGTGGTTCCATGGGCGAAGGACGAGCTCAGATCCCTCGATATCGGGTCACAAAAGGTTATTCACATGTACAAAGGCATGCACCTTAAGTCGTCTGTTCCGCGACTTTACATCTCACGCCGTCAAGGTAGTCGCGGAATACTGAATCTCGAATGTCTTCACAATAGGATTATTCTGGGTATACTACATTAGTCGCAATTGGACGAGACCATCTTCTCAAAATGGACAGGAAACACGAAGAAGTGGGCAAAGGAGCGTTTCTGTACAAAGCAGCGGAGGAGACTGGTGAAACACTTGATCTTGACTTCAATATCAGGGGTGAGAAGAAAAACTACCACAAACAGCTCCTCGACAAGAGGATGCACGGCATCTACCACAGAAATGTCAAGGATCAGTCCACCTCGTATGAGCTAGCGTTTGCTTTTCTCAAATGACCCGGATAGAGGTCGGGCACGTAGGGTTTCATTTTGGTGTGTCAAGACAGTGTCATTTCCACTTTAGCATACCCTCGCCACATTTTAAGCCACAATATTCCCCATGATAGCCACAGAGCGTGTCATGGACACCTAGGAGACATACTATCTAAGTTGTCCAACTCGTGAGGGAACGGCGTACTTCCAAAGGCACAATGCGGCACTAAGAGTGTTTTATTACCATCTCTGTCACTCTTATGGCATTAGCCCTAATACCGTTCAGCCAAATGCTCCTAGGGAAATAGAGTCAATAGTCGAAAATGAGAAGTGCCGCATATACTGGAACTTCATATTCTCGACAATTGTTCCTGTCGCGCACTCGAGGCCTGACATAGTTCTCCTTGACTTCGAGAAACGATCCATGTTCGTTATGAAATTTTCGGTACCAGCTGACAAGAACGTCACAGCCAAGGAGAATGAAAAGAAAGAGATATAAAGACGTTATAAGGGAGCTGCGACGGTTATACCCGAAATATTCTGTTAAGCTACTCGTCCTGATCATCGGTGCACTTGGAGGTGTCAAGCTTTCAATGGTTAATAGTCTGAAAGGCATCCCTGCGTGTCAACGAAATGTTAAAACACTTCCGGGGAAAATGCAGAAGGCGGTCGTACTTGGGTCACTCTGTGTCCTCAGGGAGCACGAGACTTTTCCCGGATCGTCGTATTGAGTCTATCGCAGACTGTAACCACCTATCTCACGGTCGTAGGACGTGGTTGCAACAAATTGTTACCGTGATTTCGCCGGGAGCGTGTGCAATTTTGTAGAATGACACTGGTTCCCGGTGAAATTCCGCGGTTGTCCCTATGACAAACTTTTAATATATGTTACCGTCCGCGAAGAAAGGGACCTAATGCGTCAAAGCTGAATTTTACAGGACGGGCGATCGTAGCAGAGTCCGCAAGCCAGCATTTGAATAGTGGGGATGCGTCTACGAAAAGCACCCCCTCCACTTACCACTACACTTTTAGGCACGAGCCAGTGTAGCTCACGGACACATCGCGTACAGCTGTAGTGGTAAGTGGTGGGGCTAGCTTTCGTAGGCCTCTCGTTCGATCTCCGCGTACGCTCATCATGCCTATGTTTGTAGGTTAATAACAAGAAAAGTAATTAACTTAAAAAATTTCTGATTATTGGAAATTAAAGAGTAACTTAGAAACTATCAATTGGCGTAAGAAAATTAAAATCGATTTTTTCTGCATTAGGTCCCTTTCTTCGCGGATGGTCACATATATAGAAATTTAGATAAACGCGGGAGTTTTGGAAACTCTTACATTCAGGTATTCACCTTTTCTCTAAATCCTTGGTTTATTCAGGAACTTAGAACACTTTCAGGTCACTTTTGTAAATTCCTAGAGCGTTTTAGGTATTTCGAAAAATCTCGAATTTAAGCGTATTTAAACTTATTGGTCATTATGTTGTTTCATAATTCATTTAGAAATAAAAATAAAAATATTAAAGTTGATTGCATATTATTTATCACAATTTTGATCTATTAATGACCTGCACTTTCTGTTAATTGAATGAAAATATATTAATTATTTGTTGCAACAGGAAGCACTTTGGTGGATAAGTATACTTTTAAGAAGAAAATATTGTTGTTTATCAAATTAATTTAAAAGTTTTAATAAAAATGGTTTACTCAAGAAATTTGTCTAACGATTGGAAATCACTTAGAAACCAATCTTTTAAATTAGAATTAGTTTAATGTATTTTAATTTTAAACTCCATGAATTATAGAACAAAATAAAACCTAATTCATGCTTAAAATTGAGATACCTGAATTGGAGATTTTCCTAAGCTCCCGCGTTTATCTAATTCCCTAGGAATTTAGCCAAAGCCCGAATTTTTCTTGTAAAATTATCTACACATAATATAACATATTATATATCATATTAAATAAATTTTCTTATTCATCAGTCCTATCAGTGACTTTTTACAAAATTATTCCCTCAAAAAATTCTAATTACCATTACCATTACTTTTTAAAAGTATTTCCTCAAAAACTTGTAATTGTTCTGAGTTTAAAGATTCTTCAATATAAAGTTAAAATGTACAGTTTAAATATTTTGAGTATTATATTCATGTTTAACATAACTTTTTTTAGAATTATTAGTCACAGTTGCTCTTATTTTTGCACATTTTCTAGCCTGTTTATTTTTAAACAACATTAAGTTTCCCATTAGTTGTGGCTTTTCTTAATGAAATTCAAAGCAAAAGCCAGACTATCTGATCGGAGCGCCGCCTGTTAGATTAGTTTTACCCACATTTTCCCTCCAGATACTAAGAGAACGTGAAAAGTGAGGGCGATGCGATGCACGGGGCTGATGTGAATTGAAAGTGTCGAGTTTTCACGACTGATTTGCGCACAAATTCTCTTTTACATTCCCGCCACCTTATCACTCGCAAATGACTAAAAAAAAGGAAATATGCTGCCTGTTGCAATAGCGAAATCTTTTGCATACTTACATCATTTTCTTTTTCTTATACATTACTTTTATTCTTATAAATACATAATATTATCATTTTAATTTTAATTTAATTAATTTAATACTTATTGAGTATAATTAACAAAACATATTAACATAAAATTAAGGAATTAGTTTTTTATAAAAAAAATCATCGAAATTAAATAATAAACCGGAATATAAAAAAGTAATAAAAAACAACAATAGAATTCATGCGTCAATATACCTAACTTTGCAATAATTAAAATTATACTTTGCTTTTATTTTTAAGCAATACAGTCATTTAAAAAACTATGTTTAACAACTACCGACAACATTAGCTGCGTGGTGAATCTCGACTCGGGAACACTCTAGATGTCAAGCCATTTCGAGCGCGGATAGCATTTGGATGGGTAACCATCTGCGACGTACGACTAGGTTGTGTATTCGCTGCGTTTTATTAGGTATACAAATAAGATCTACCCGTTTTTAACATCTTTTTTTAAATTTGTAAATATCTAATAAAATGCAAGTATCAATAATTAATATCGTGGCCATTAGCTTCTACTACTCTTCGCCAATGCTCAGGCAATTGATAGATTCCATGGCAAAAGAAGGCTTGATCTTTTGACGCTAAGAGTCATCCACCATTTTTCGCAGTTCAGCTTCAATTTGAATTTGGTGCTCAGCTAAGCTGTTTTGTAACGAGCGAAAAAGGTGGTAATTGGACGGGACAATGTCTAGAGAGTAAGCCAGATGCGGCAGAATTTCCCATTGCCCAGAATTGCCCAGAATATGATCTCTTTTCTTGGTTTTTTTTCGCCAAACGACGATTTCTGTCGAAAAATGGTTCAAAGAAATTTTGTAGGACTTTCTAAAAGCTTATCATTCCTGTTTAAGACTTTTTCCTGTATTTTGCGGTGTTTTCTTCAAAATTTGAATTTTTATTTTTTCATAGTATTTTTGATAAATAAAACCAAAATGACAAGTTCTATCAAAAAATGTTTTAAAAAAATGCTGTAGTACTTTTTAAAAGCTGCAATTCTGCCTTGGAACTTTTTTCCGTATCTCACGTCGTTTGGCTCAAAACTTAAATTTCCTATTTTTTCGTAGTATTTTTGATAAATAAAACCAAAATATCAAGTCTTGTCAAAAAATGGCTGAGGGAAAAATTATAGGTCTTTTAAAAAGCCACAATAGGGGAGTTAAATATTCACCAGAGTGCGCCATCTGTTCAGGTCCGAGTTCTGCCATAATTCAAATAATATCAATTAAGAAGTACATTTTTCGTGCAAATTTACAATAAATTTCTTTCGTTTACTTAAAATACGTAGTAAAACTGTTAGTTATTTAGCGATGATCATTCTGAAAAGAAAGAATCAAAGATTGAAAGCATTGGTAAGGTTTTGTGCAGTGCTTCTGTATATTACATTATGAAATAACACTGTCGATAATACGAAAAACTAATCCACCCTAATAGCACGGAACGTTCCGGGAACGTTCGTACAACGTGTAAAATGTCCGCCCCTTGGGAACGTTCCAAACATAAATTATTATCGTTATTGTTATTATTATCAATAAATATCGCGTAAACCGTAAGTGATAGGTCAAAATCGATGTCAGTTTATGATACGGATATCATATTATAGTGTAGTATATGCGGTACTCAAAACATAAAAATGACATCCATTCTTACCTATCTCTTACGGTTTACGAGATAATTGTTGTTAAAAATAACTATAATTGAAGGTTCCCCTCAGGTCCCAGTCGAACGTTCCTGGAATGTGTCCTAGGGGCGGACATTTTACAAGTTCCGAAGGTCCCGCGGAACGTTCCACGAACGTTCCCGGAACTTTCCGTGCTATTAGGGCATATAACCAAAACATAACCTCACATTTTTAGGTGCATTGAAATTTCAAGTAAATCACAGTCCGTGCAGAGTAATTTATGTGGAAAGATTATGATTATGAAAGATTATGATTATTATTACTATTACCTACAGCCATACCACGCTGAAAAAACCAGTTCTCGTCAGATCACTGAAGTTAAGCAGCGTTGGGCGCGGTTAGCACTTGGATGGGTGACCATTCGAGAAAACTGCGTGCTGTTGGCACATCGTGGGTGTGGTGAGCCCACACTTGTAGTTATTTACTACAAGTTAGCCTACCCCGAAAGGGAAATGGCTTAATGGTATACATACATGTATAAAAAAAAATAAATAAAAAATAGAAAATTCCTTTTCCAAAAATTAGTTGAAGTTTTAGTTTTTTAGTTATAAAATATTAAAGCTGGACCAATCAGGAGCGCCGTATAAACAGTCGTGTGTGCGTTAGCGAGATTCCAACGCAGTGTTATCGAAGCGAGCGCAGAGGGGGACATATCATCTCACATGCGACAAGTCTCTCTGCGGCATGTCACAACTGCGGCATCTCTATCTAGCGGCTTCTCTCCCGCGCGGCATTTTTCACAGTAAAATTGACATTTTTGCGGCATCTCTCACCGCACCCCTGTGACTGGCCAAAGAAATAATGTTGGTCAAACCCCTACCCCTTTTCCAACGTCTCGTGGGGGCGGGAAGTCACCCCTGTGACTAGCCACAGAAATAATATTGGTCCCCTTTACACTGATGAGAGATGCCGCTAGGTAGAGATGCCGCATGTGTGACTTGCCGCAGAGAGACTTGCCGCATGTGAGATGATATGGACCCGCGCAGAGGTGGGTTTAGCGACGGGAGAACACTACGTTGGAATCCCGCTCACGCACAAACGACTGTTTATACGGCGCTCCTGAATGGTTCTGCTTAAATATTGTATAACTAAAAAAACTAAAACTTCAACTGATTTTTGGAAAAGGAATTTTTGATTTATTTTTTTTATTTTTCTGAAAAATCTGAAAAAAATCTGGTAGGTATAAATGAAGACTAGACGTTTTATTTATATGCTTCGTAAATATTCATGTATGTATGTATATATATATATATATATATGAATATTATCACTGATTTTCGTAAGCAACGCAATGATTTAATTATTACGGGGAAAATTAGGACTGTAAAGTTTTATCAAAAATTTCTGGCCAAATTTAAAGTTTCATGAAACATTCGAAACATTTCCAAGTTTTCGAACTTTCAAATAATGATAATCATTTTCCTGTCATTGCTTTTCGTATGCAACGCAATGATGATATTCATATACGTATATTTACAAAGCATATAAATAAAACGTAAATAGTCTTCATTTATATCTACCAGATATTTTTCGTCGGATTTGAAGTCAACTCCTCTCCTTTAAAATGTGCTGAACATATCCTTGAGAGTTTTCTTGCTATCCCTCACAGCAATCCCTACTAAAAATAGTCAGGAATCGTCGCAAATGATCAGAGGTTCTTAAGATTTCTGAACATCCTGACCATTCCTGACGAGTCTGACTATTTCTGATGATATGCTAATTCACATCCTATCAGGTAGCTCATCGGCTAGGACCGGAAGTAGGCCAACCGAAACGGATTAAAAATTAAAAATACATTTTTTTTCAATATTGCATATACAAATTAAAAAGTTGGAATTTCAGAATCTACGGGTTCCGACGATTTCAGATACCTAAAAATTTTCCTACAAAATTTAAAATTAGGATAAATATAACGTATCTTGTAAAGAGAAAGAGATACGTCAAAACGGGAAAAAATTTCAAATTCACCTTCAGAGTCATTTAGTATATAAATAATAATAATTAAATATAAGTAAAAGGAGAATATTCCTGAAGATTTTTGTCGATAAACGTAACAGAAGTGGTCAGAGTGGTCAGAAGTCCTGTCTTTTTTTCTGACGATTCCTGACTTTTTTTTAGTAGGGCTAGAACAGGGGTCTCCACAATCCACAGGTGCAGCGTGACCCAGGATCGCCCGACCTTTTTCAACATCTACCATTTTTTTTTTCGAAGGGAAACTGAAAGAAAATTGATGACCTCTCGGAAAAAATTCCAGTTGGAAGGGCTCAGTTCTTTAATTTGAACATGAAGGACCCTTTCTTTTAGAGGGTTCTAAGCGGCTCGAATCAGGTAAATGTGTTTGACAGTTCTGGGTCAGAGCTGATTAGATCCGACCTACTAGCCTGAGAGCCCAAGTAGATACAGGATCTACGTTTGGAGACCCCTGGGCTAGGATATCCCATTAGATCCCTTTGTCTCCTAGGTTGTCCCAGCGATAACCAGTCGGATATTCTGCAAGGCGGGAATTGGGATATCCTCAGGTTATCCGGGATGTCTATGGAACGTTTCTGAGATATTCATATGTCCCAAGCAGGACAATTACAATTGTTATACATCCTTCTTGGGACAATTGAATATCTCATAAACGACCCATAGACATCCCAGATATCCTGGGAATATCCAAATTTCCACCTTGCAGGATAACCGACGAGTTATCCCTGGGACAACCTGAGAGATAAATGGGATCGAATGGGGGATATCCTCTCTCTGCACGGTTTGTGATTTACTTAAAGTTAAATGCACCTAAATGTGTGGTTATGTTTCGGTTATATGAATTAGGTTTTTGTATAACCCGCAGTTTTACATTGAAAGAAATGTGTAATTAAAAAAAAAATTGTAATCTTCTTTCAATTATTTCACCAATGGACAATAATGTCATTAGTGTTATTTAATAACGTAATATACAGAATCACAACGGCCATACCACGCTGAAAACCCCAGTTCTCGTCAGATCACTGAAGTTAAGCAGCGTTGGGCGCGGTTAGTACTTGGATGGGTGACCATTCAAGAATACTGACATGAGTGCTGTTGGCACATCGTGGGTGTGGTGAGCCCACACTTGTAGTTATTTATAACTACAAGAAAAACCTAGAAACACTACCCGAATCGGGTAGTGTCACGCCTACCCTGAAAGGGAAATGGTTTAATGGTGTATATATATATATACTGCACAAAAACTTAACAAATGCTTTCAATCTTTTTTTCTTTCTTTATTACTAAATAACCCTCACAGGAATTGGGTACGGACATTGCCTTAATATTTACCGGATACGACAGGCAGCGCCCGCGGCGACCTAAGCCTAAAATCCCTTATGGATAGAAATTTACATAAGTTAGCAAGCGTGCATTGTATATAAATATAATAAATGAATAAATGATTGATTTGAAAACGTAGATAACATTTTTCAAAACAAAGCAAAATAATAGAGGAAACTTTCTTGCAAAAAGATTTCGTGAAAAAATTGTCGTTTCATTCCAGCTAAACCCGTTCTAGTTTCGTTGTTGGTTATGAACATAACCTTAAAAATTACCGGTCGAATGACAACAAGCGGATTGCTGATGAATATTTTAATTAAAACAGGATTTCAAGCTAGCCCAGATAACAATCGTGCGACGCACAGTACTCGCATGCGTGCGAGGCACGCTGTGCGAGTCATAACACACGCATGCCGCCATCACCTGTCGCAATGCTGTGATGGATAGGTAGAGTGCGTGCGTAATGCGTCTCATATCGCCATCACGACGTACTTCACGTATGACTGCGTATGACAGCCTGTCTGCGACGCATGCGTGCGTTCATCCTGTAGATAATAAATAATTCCATAATAATGATCTAATTAGATCCTAGATATTTTTTATTTATCAAAATTGGAATATTACAAATTGTATCATATGAAGAAAATGTAAAAATTATTAGTCCGACTTTTCATGGAACAAAATTTGAAAAATTTCCAAATACTTTTTCTAACTTTTTCTAATATATATATATATATATATATATATATATTTATATGTATAATATTTTTCCAAATTAAAAAGAAAATATCTTTCTTACTTTTGTTTAGCTGGAAAATTAACTTCGACAAAAAACAAAATTTCGAGGCAAGAAAACGATGAAGTCAATCGGAGTTTAATCGGTATTTAAATAATATTTTGAAAATTCCTAATTTGAATTTTAAATGAGTTTTTTTTTTAAATGACATTGTTGGTAAAATTATGATTTTGAATTTGAATTTCAAATAGCGCATGAAATACTTTTTATTTTTTATAACTGCAATTTGTAATTTTAATTGCAGAAAATTTAGAATTACTGTTTATAAATTGGTTGAAGTATTTGCAGAAATCCAACTTTAATGTTTAATCGAATTTTCCTAATTTTGAGTACTTATTTTTTGAATACTTTAATACATCTTTAATTTTCTAATGAATTTTAATCAATTTTATAATGATGTTAATACTTTCAAGTTGAGATAAGAAGTTTAAAAAGCGCGCTCAGTTTTTGAAAACGATATCTTTGAAATAATGATGGCCGTCGCGCGCCCACGTAGTCTCCCCACTCTGTCTTCCGCAGTCACCCGCCATCAGCCCGCGTTTACCGCTTTGTTTATAGTTTTCCGCGTTTAATTCGTTATTGTTTTCGGATATCATTTTAAAGTGAAGTGTTTGTAGGTGTTTATGCTTATTGGATACGATCGAGTGTAGCATACAGCAGCTTTGATATCAATTGCAGAGTAGGTATCAGTATACAAACATAACCTTATTTTTTCTTACATTATCGTGCCATTATAATATATCGTGCTCACTATCAATGTTATAGAAATATAACATTTTGAATAACTTAGAATAACTCGTACAGTGTATATTTAAATATATAAATAGTATTTTAGGATTCAGGGTACAGTCGCACGATGATCGCATTTCACACGCACGCGTGCGACCATCAACCGTGCGAGTGATATGTGTATCATATGAGGACGCAACTGTCATCCGTGGTGAACGCACGCGTGCGGATTAATCCGCATGCTTGCGTGCACTGTAAGTCGCATATGCGTTTCACATTGTTATCTGGGAGAAGTCATTCTTTCGATTTTCACCCTGAAACACTCAATAAGGGAAAAAATTTAGTAGTAATTCATGTGGTGAGGGTGCAAGAGAAAGTGAATGGAATAAGCAAAATTCAGTACAGCGTTATCAGACAAACGTATGTTAGTTCTCCCCCATACGACGTTAAATTATTATTATTATTATTATAGATTAGCAGTTCGAACTCGAAAGTTCATTGCCTC
>CAKNYM010046495.1:0-24156 GCA_932195095.1 Andricus curvator | reverse complement strand
TCTCATAGAAAATAATAGGATAGCACAGAATTTATCAGAATTTTTTGCAAGTTATACTATTATTTCTTGAATGTTCAAAATATTCTCATTGGAAATTATAGGATAACATTTCTTGCTAGTAATATTATTATTTCTTGAATTTTCAAAATATTCTCATTAAAAATTATAGGACAGAATTTCCTACAAGTAATATTATTATTTCTTGAATGTTCAAAATATTCTCATTGAAAATGATAGGATAGCACAGAATTCATCAAACTTTCCTGCAAGTAATATTATTATTTCTTGAATGTTCAAAATATTCTCATTAAAAATGATAGGATAGCACAGAATTTATCAAAATTTCCTGCAAGTAATATTATTACTTCTTGAATGTTCAAAATATTCTCATAGAAAATAATAGGATAGCACACTCTCATGTGTCTGAATTGAAATTAAAAATCCAAAATAAAAAATCGGAAGAGAAAAACAAGGTAACAACCAAATCCCCTTCCTTCTTTTTTCATTTATTTATTTTTTTATTCACAATAAAAAAATATTTTTTTAAACCTACCAAGAATCTTTTTTGGCAGATCCAACCTGGAAAGTTTAAAACTATTTCATTTTTATTTTGAATTATAAAAGAGTAAAAATAGAAACAACTTGTAGTTCAAAATAGTGTATTTATAAAAAAGACGAATCTTCAACAAAAATACATAAATTTTTCAGAAAATATTTATATTTCCAACGAAATTAATATTATCTAAAATGATGAATCTTCAACAAGAATTTTTTTTCTAACAAAGTAGTTGAACTTTTAACCAAGTAGTTGAATTTTCAAACAAAATGGAAAGATTTTCAACAAAGTAGTTGAATCCTCAACGAAAATATGGAATTTTGAACAAATACATGAATTTGCTAACTTAATAGTTGAATTTTCCACATATAAATAAGACATTGTAAACAACAATAGAATATTTAAATTCTCACATAAAAAAATGTTACCCAAAAAACGAATTTTCAATAAAATAGTTACATTTTCAGATACATAATTTAATTCTCTACCAAATTGATTAATTATGAAGCCAAGAAGACGAATTTGATTTAAAACAGTTGAATTTTCAACAAAAAAATAGTTTAATTTAAAAAAGACGAAGTCTGCACAAAATACATGAGTTTCCAATGAGAAATGTCAATTTTCAATTTAAAACATCAATTTTGATCCAAAAATAGAATAGTTAGATTTTCAGATAAAAAAAATAATTTCCAACCCCCCCAAAAAAACGAATTTCGAAACAAATAGTTACATTTTCAAATAAATAATATTTATTCTTCAACAAAAGAAAAAGAATTTTCAAGAAAAGAGTTCAAAATTTAACCAAATAATTGAATTTTCAACCAAAAAGTGGATTTTTCCACCAAGAAGATTAATTTTCTACCAAACAAGACCAATTCTCTTGCAAATAGTTGATGTTTTTAACTAAAAAAGATAAATTTTCAATCACAAATAAAATAGTTACATTTTCAGTTGAAAAATTTAATTTTCCACCAAAAATAAAACGAATTTTTAAATAAAACAAAAATCTTTCAATTATAAACCCAGGAGATGAATCTTGAACCAAAAAAAAATTAATTTTCAAGGAAGTACTTTAACTTTCAAATAAGTAGTTAAATTTTTTACCAAAAAAGATGACTTATTCCCAAAATGATTAAAATTTTAACCAAATAGTAGAATTTTAAACCAAACGAGATGAATTGATATAAAAATGTAATGATAGACTTTTCAGCCAAAAAAATTAATTTAATAACAAAATAGTGGAATTTTTAATCAAAAAAGATTTTTTAGTCAAGAGAGAGAAAAAAAGATTCAACCAAATTATAATTTGAGGGGAGAAATAATTTTCAATACAAAATACAAATTTTAATAACTATTTATTTTTAAGTTTCTTTGTTTATTTCTTTTTAAAGTTATAGAAATATAATTTTTCTGAGATTTTCGAGAAAATTCGAAAAGGCTTTCTAAGATTTCAGATGTGGGAAAAGTACCCAAAAATTGGTAAGAAATTTTTTTTATTTACAGGATTTTATGAAATTGTAGGAAAAATTCGAATCAGTTTTAAAAACATTGAGGACTTTTAGAAGTTTGGACAAAATAAAGAAATTTAAAATATATTTTTTTAAATTTTAAATTATTGTTTAATCTTTTTAAAACTTCAAACCTTCTTAATACCTTTTAAAATGATTTCGAATTTTTACTCACATTTTGTTTGAAGTCTGGAAAATTGAAAACAATGCCTTAAAATCTTGCAAATTCTTTTTTGGAAAATTTGGAAATATTCTAGACTCTCTTTAAATATTTTCTTAAAAGGTACTTTTCAAAATAAAAAATCATTTCAAGTTTTCATAGGGATTTTAACAAAAATTTAATATTTTTTTTTTAAATTTCGAGTTTTTTTTTTCATTAAAAATCAATTTTTCAAAATAAAAAACCATTTTAGCATTCTTAAGAAGCTTCTTTTTTGAAATATTAAAAAACCTACATTTTGTTTCATAATTTTCAAAATCTTTTAATGTTAAAAATTATATTTGAATTATTAAAAAACTTCTAAATATCTCTTAAACTCAAATTTATTCTGAAATTGTATGATTTTGAAGGATTGCAAAATTTTCTTTCAAAATCATGTTACATTCTTTTCCGAAATTTAAGGAAATTATTTGAAATATTTTGAAATATTTTAAAATTTTCTCTTGAAAATCATTCATTAAAATAGAAAATGATTTTTTAATTTTCCCAGCAATCTTCAGAAAATTTTTTTATTTGTATTATATCTTTCGAAATAATTTTGAAGTTTTCCTACATTGTTCAAAAATCCGGTCAAATTAAAAAAATTGTGACGCTAATTTTATTTGTTACCGGTACGGATAATTTTTTTCACCATTAAATTGAGATATTTTTATTTTAAAAACATGTGATTAAGAAGTTGAAAACGGAATTGTTGCCTTTATTGTTAAAGAATTATTTATAATTTCAATATTTTCTTCTAGACATATTTTGAGAAATAAAATTCCTGATTTGGAAATTGTGATTCACAAAATATTTTTGGGTCTTTTACTTTCTAAGAATTTCGTAGTTGAATTTGAATGTTTGACGTTAAAAGAGAATTTAAATTTTGATTTATTTTGAAATCAATTTCTTAAATTTCTAATAATTGATAAAGAAAGCATCGTAGTTCAAAATCATCAGCAATACGTTGTCAAAAAAATTTAAAAAAATTAAAAAACGACTTTAAAAAAATTTCAGAAGCAGAACCAGTAAATAAAGATAATAAAATTAAAAATAATAATTTGAATTCAAATTAATAATTGATAACAAATCTTAAATATACAATCAATTGTAAATATTGTGTCTAATCGTTTCCTCTTTATCTATTTGTTTCAGGTAAGTTTCTTCTGCATTCACATTTAACCTTCTTCAAATAACGGTAAGAAAAAGAAACCCATTCTTTTATTTTTCACATTAGAAGAATTGCATCCTCACAGAACTTGATGGACATTGCTCAGAAATTGTCAGAAGCTTTTAAAAGCTTTCATAACTTTCAAAAGTTTTATCTATAATCTTTAGAACCTGTCGGAATTTCTTCAAAGTTTCTCGAAGTCTCTATAAAATCGCCTGAAGTTCTATTGAGAATGAAAAGAAAGGGTAAATTATAAAGGACCATTAAAAGGTGAATTAAAAGAAAATACATTCAACTTTTAATTACATCGAATTATTCCACTTATAATTATTGACCACTACTACTTTCTCCTAAATGCCTGACTATAGTCTGACCTATACTACTTACACACAATGCCTGATTATGTGTCAAAAGTTCTAGAGCCTACAATTTTGATCTGATTTTAATTTTCCTTTTCTGAAATGAAAGCGCAAAAACAAAAACAAAATTTTATTCTGTTTATGTATTATATTTTTACTCAAAATAAACAAAAAATGTAATTTAAAAAAATTTAGACATCATCAACAACTTATCTATGTTATTAATCGTCTTTTATTTAGTTATTTTTGCTCAAAATGCTTTAAATTGTTGTGAGAGTGAACTTTGATTACAAAAGTATTTGAAAAATTATCATTATTATAAACAAGTTTTGTTGCAAAATATTTAAATTTGAGGTTCCTTCAATTTGGATTTCCCTTAACAGCCTAAATTGCTACAGATATTAATAGATATACTCTATATTTAATTAAAATTATAAAAATATGAAAATTGTAATTTTTATTAACAATTGTGATAAATAAATGCAAAATTATTTTATTTCCGCGAGACAGTTAACAATAATCATTGTTCTAAACCATTTTTGTAGCAAAATATTTAAATCTAAGGTTGTTTCAGATTTGAATTTCCCTCAATTGTTTAAATTGATAGATATTATTAAAAATTATATAGGTTGAAATATGTTTGTTATAATATAATAATGCAAATTTTTCATAAACAATAAAAATAATTACCAACATTGTGCTTTTTGCCGTAAAAAATTGTTTTTTGCACATAAACTGCTTCATAGTGCATTTAGAATATCAGTCATTAGAGTTAATTACAATTATTTATAATCAGTTTTATAAACAATTTTTATAAACAAGAGAAAACTTTTCATATACAGCAAATTTATTATAATAAATTAGTAATTATTCAAAAAACTGACTGCAAATAATTGTTAATTAAATTTTTTTATTAATTCACACTCTGCAAAAACCATTTTTTTATGCGAAATAGCAAAAATGTTACATTCATTGTTTGCAATTGTTTATAAACAAAAATAAATATTTCCCAACAAATATAATTACAACTATATTATTCTGAGGATCTATGGCAATTCAGGCGATTAAGAGAAATTTGAATTCGAAATAAAAAAAAAATAAAAAATAATTTGCCACCGGAATTGTTTATAACAATGATTTTAAAAAATTGTTGAAAGATGTTTGTGATCAATATTCACACTCGAAACAAATCGAAACAATTAAAGCAAATAGAAATCCTTTTCCACCGTAAATTACTATTTTCCCTCATTTGTTCATTTTTTTGCTTATAAAAATTAAATAAATTTGTTATTACAAAATTTGTCTATAGGGTAAATTAATTTTATCGAACAATAAAGTTACCTAGATCAATTATAATATTTTTTCTTGTACACCTTTAAGGGTGGAATACATAGTAGGTTTTCTAAACAAAAATAATTTTTCCATAGTGAAACCATCAGCTTTGAAATTTTTTCATACAGTTTGTTAAATTAAAATCAATTAAACCATTTTATGAATTAATTTCGTATATTAGATAACAATTCCCTGATTTTGATTGATTCTAAGTTCATTTCGATTGTTTACGAAAAGATAAAAAATAAAGTTGTAAAAATTACCATTTTTCACTTTATTTGTTAATACAGAAGGGCAGCAACAACAAAATTGAAAATTTTCTCAGTTTCGAAATTTTTGAATTATTATTTTGGTGATCAAAATTCACACTTAAACCCACTCGAAGCAATTTTAGCAAATAGAAATACTTCTTCACCGCAAACTAAGATTTTCGCCTATTTTTTCATTGTATTTGTTTATGACAATTAAATAATTAAACCTATAAATTTTATTTCATGAGTCTCCATGTATCTATTTTTGATTATTTGTAACATAGACAAGCCCTTGCTGAGGTACAGAAAATTAATTTGTAAAAAATGTAATTTTTCTCATACTTCCAATGAAGATGTGACTAAAAAAAAAATTGAATTACAAAATCTCGGACCTTGAACCTTTTTAAAATTTGAAGCATTTTCATTTTTAAAAATAAAAAAAAAATTTTGGATAAAAATTATAGGCTGTAGAATTTTTTAAACGGAAATAATGCGTTCGTTTCCACTGAGCGTCGATCTATACTACTGGGCTCTCAGCACGCCGCCATGCAATGCCTGACTATACTCTGGAATATACTACTTATCTTAATGACTACATCTTTCACACTTTTTTTTTACAGCTTTAATCGATTTTGACCTTTTTATTTATGAAATACTCTCAAATAAAACCCAAAGAGAATTTTGAGAGACAATTTTTTAATTTTTTAATTATCGCACTCGTGTGTTAAGAGATAAAGTGCAAAAAATGGTAATTTTTACAAATTTTTTTTCGCTTTCCGCAAAAAATTGAAACAAACGAATCAATCGAAATCAGTGAAGTGACATCTAATACACGAAATTAATTCATAAAACGTTTAAATTAATTTTCATAATCAAATTGTTTAAACAAATTTCAAAGTTGTTGGTTCTACGATTCAAAAAGTATACTTTTTTTTTAAATCCACTTTGAATTCCACCGTTAGTGATGCACGATAAAAAAAATTGTAACCAATAAATATTTGTTAATTTTATAAACAAGTTATATAAAAAACTAAAATTCAGGGGGATTGTTTACCAAAAATCAAAAGTGGAACTTTTGGACCACCCTAGTGTCGTATCATTCTACCAATCGTTAGTTTTTAGTCGTACTTCTTACCGTGGAGGGAAAGTAAGGGGAAATAATGGGAGGGGAAGTAGGGGAAGTGAGGAGAAATTAGAGAAAATGGGGAGTGCGTAAGTAGGAAAATGAGGGCAAATTGGGGGTAGGAAGGTAGGAAAAGGGAGGGGAAATAGGCGAAGAGAATAAATGGGAAATAATAGAAAGTTAGGGAAAGTCAATTAGGAGAAATGAGGAGAGATAGAGAAAATGAGGGGAATTAGGGAAAGTAGGGAAAGTGAAAGAAAATTAGGGCAGAAAATGTAGTGGAAGTGGGTTGAAATAGGGGCGGAGAAGTAGGGGGAAAAAGGAGGAAATAAAGTGAGAGCAAGTAGGGAAAATGAGAATAAATGATAGATGGGGAAGTAGGGATAGTGAGGGGAAATGAGGGGAAATAAGAGAGGGAGTATGGGAAGTTGAAAAATGAGGGGAGGGTAATTAGACCAAGTGATGGGAGGCAAACCATAAGATAAGTTATGGATGAGAAGTGAGGGGGAGGAAATTAGGGGAAGTGATGGGAAGTGATGGGAGGGGAATCACGGCAACTGATGGGAAATGAGGGGAGGGGAAGTATGAAAAGTAAGGAAAAATGAGGGAAGGGCATGAGAAGAGAGAGGTAAAGAAGGAAAGGATAAGTAGGGAAAATGAGAGGAAATTAGAGATTGTGAAATAGCGAAAGTGCTGGAAAACGAGTGGAGGGAAAGTAATGGGAAAGTAGAGAAAGTTAAGGGAAATGAGAGGAGGGAAACCAGGGAACTAGAACTTATGTGCAGGAGAAGTGATGAGAAAGGAAATGAAGGAAGGGAGTGGATGCGATGTAGTTATTTTGAGGAGAAATCCAAGACGAAGAAGTGTTATCTGGGAAATTGAGGAGAGAACGAAGCGGATGAGAAAGAAGTAAGGACAGGGTGGGGAAGCAAAGGTTGAAGCGTGGGAAAGGGAAGTAGAGGATGAGAGGGTAAGTAGGATAAATGAGGGTCGAAATGTAAGACAAACGAAGGGAAATGAGAGAAGGAGAACTGGAGAATGTGGAGTGCAGTGGAAGTCAGGGCACGGGAAGTAGGGAAAGTGAGTAAAAGGGAACCTGGTAATGTGAGGAAAAATTAGGTACGGGGAAATGAGGGGAAATGTTAGGTGGGGAAGTAGGCGCAGGAGAATGTTATCCGGGAAACTAAGGAGAGGAGAAATTAGTTGAGGAAGAAAATGAGGGGGTGAAGTATGGAAGGATGAGAAAAGTAGAGGAGGATATAGTAAATAGGAGAAATGAGGGTGGGTAAGTATTGCAAATAGGGAAAGTGAGGAGTGGAAGTAGGAAAATTGAGAGAAAATACAGGGAGGAGAAGAAGAGGAGGTGAGAGGAAATCAGGGTGAGGAACCAAGGAAAGGATGCTGTAGGAGAAGCGAGGGGAGGAAAGTAGGGGAAGTGATGGAAAAAGAAGTAGAGGAAGTGAGAGGAAATGGTGAAGTGAAGTTTGGGAAAGCGAGGGGAGGGAAATTTGGAGTAGTGAGGGAAAATGTGGGGTGGAGAAGCAGACGAAGTAAGGGAAAATTTGGAGATGGGAACTAAGGGAATTGTGGTACAAGGTAAGTGAGGGAAAGGGAAGTATAGGAAGTGATGAGAGGGCAAGTAGGGAAAGTGAGTGGAGGGAAGCTACTTAACTTGAGGGGAACTGTGGGATGGAGAAGTAGGTCTAGGGGAGTGTTATCTGGGGGAAAAAATAGATGAGAAAGAAGTTGGGGAAAGGAAGGAAAAGCAAAGATTGAAGTGTGGGGAGAAGTAGGGGAGGACAGAAATAGGGTAATGTAGGGAGAGTAGGAGAGGGAAGGAATGGGATCATAATACACATATTAATAAGCAATTTACAATTTAAAGTCAACGTAACTCTTCACTTCTGTTTGCTTTCTCAGAAATGACTCAACTTAACTACTAAGGTGCTAAGGAGAAAGTTCATCCCTTCTTTGTCGAAAGAAAAAGCTTCCTACATTCCGCCCTCTTTCTTGAAAAGATAATCTACCTAAATCTCACAATAAAAGGTAAAACTTGGCAATAAGAGACGAATTTGTATTGTTCAAAGAAAACTCACAATACAAATTGCGGAAATTACGCCACTGAGGAATCTTCCCAAGTTCTTGAGTTTGTTCCTCATTATTCATTCGTCTAAAGCGTGTAATGCACAACAGGAAATAAGAGAAGTAGCTTTGGGAGTTCGAGAGGAAAAGAGAGAAAGTGGAAGAGAGAAAGGGAGAGGAGAAGGATTTATGAAGTTCTTTCGTTCCTAAAGTTTTCTTTACTTTGGTATACGACTCGGTTGATTAATCAGTCGTGGATTATACAGTCTTGTCGCGAATTCAAAAGTTGATGCCGCCTTTCGCGGCCTTCGTTTCTTTCTTTCTTCTTTACTAACCAACTCTTTCTTTTTTCCCCTTTTTTCCTTTTTTCCCCCTAAACTCTCTCGCTTCCTCTTATCTTCTTCTGGCATCCCCTTTCCCGCGATTACTCGCGTTTTCTCAATATAGCAAAAGAGAAGCATTTCTTCTCCATTTTAATTAACGAATGCTGGATAATGGCAAAGCTGATGGGAGCAAGAGTGGCTCGCTTGAGACCTTTTGCCGCGGCTATGATAAAACGATTTCTTCTCTCGCGAATACTGCGAAAAAGTACATAAATAATTATACATAGTGCTCATCTATTATGAGTGCAAGTAAGAAGTTACGAACTCGGTTTTTGGTCTATTCTTAGATTTCATATAGAGAAATAAAAATATTACAGATTACAGCGCATTATTTCATACAGTAATATTACTGTATGAAAATAATAATGGCAAAATTCACACTCTTTCACCTATTCATCTCTTTTTCCCATTTTCATGGAATTCCTCTTTTCCCCTATTTCAAGAAACTTCCCTTTTTTCTCGTTTCTTCGCTTAAATGAAAACTAAATTCATAGAAGCCAATAGGAAAATCCAACTGAAAATTAATCTGTTTTGGTTGGGTATGAACCTATTTTGTTAAAAATGAACTTTTCTGTTTAACTTTTATATTTTTAGGTCATCAGTTCATCTTTTTGTATTGAAAATCAAACAATTCATAGAAACTTCAACTACTGAATTGAAAATTAACGTTTTTGATTAAAGTTTTTTGATGAAGTTAGAAATTCAAATTTTTTTAAATTCTTATTTTGACTTAAAATCTCCACTACTCGCTTGTTAATACAACTATTTGTTTAGAAATTCAATTCTTTTTGTAAAAAACTCTTATTTTTGTTTAAAAGTTTAAATATTTGTTTGTGAATGCAAATTTTCGGTGGATAATTCAACTATTTGGATGAAAATTAAAGTATTTCTTCAAAAATTTAACTATTTTGTAAAAGCTATATTTTGTTAAAAATGAGTTTTTTTGGTAAAAATTCAGATTTTTGGGTTGAAAATGCATGTGTTTTGTAGAAAATTTGTTCTTTTTTCTTTAAATTCGTTAGTTTTATGAAAATTGAACTATTTGGTTAAAAATTCAAGGGTTTATTAAAAATTATTTATTTAGTTAAAAATTCAACTATTTGTTGGAAATTCTACTGTTTTTAGTTGAAGTTTTATCTTTGTTATTTTAGTTATATTTAGTGAAATTTAGTTATTTGGTTAAAAATTCAACTTTTTTGTTAAAAGTTTTTTATTTTTTGCTTGAAAATTTAACAATTTGATATCAACTTGAACTATTTTATTAATAAAATTTACTTTTTTTTATAAAAAATCATCTTTGTAGGTTGCAGATTCGTATATGTGGTTTTTTGTATCCAAAATTGAACAATTTTATAGAAACTTCAACTACTTTGTTCGAAATGATTTTTTTAGTTGAAAAATCACATTTGTAGAATAAAAATTCAACTTTTGTGTTGAAAATTCATCTTTTTTTAAAGTTCAACTATTTGGTGAGAAATGCAACTGTTTCTTAGAAAATTCAACTATTTAATTAAAAATTATAAAATTAATACAAAATTTAAATTTAAAAAAAATTTAAATTTAAAAAATTATAAAAAATATAAAATTATAAAAATTAAAGTATTTCTTTGAAAATTGGACTATTTGGAGAATATTAACTTCTTATTAAAACTTAACCTTTATTTTGAAAATGAATATTTTCTTGTTAAAAATGAATCTGTTTTGGAGAAACTTGTTTTTTATTGTTTGACATTTTAACAGTTTGGTAAAAATTTGAATATTTGGTTCAAAAATTCAACTGTTTAGTTGAAAATAATTTATTTTATTGAAAATTCATCTTTTTTGTTTAAACATTTTTTTAAATTCATATTTGCGGGTTGTAAATTCAACTGTTTTGTGAAAATTTCATTTTTAAACTTGAAAATTTAACAGTTTCATAGAAACGTCAACTATTTTGATGAAAATTAATTTTTTTGTTGAAAATTCAACTTTGTGTGTTGAAAATGCAACAATTAATTAAATTTTATGTTGAAAATTTATAATTATTTTTTTTCTTGAAAAGGCATATCTTCAAGTTGGAAATTCAACTTCTTTGTAGATTTTTTTTTTTTTTTTGAAAATTGAACAATTTTATAAAAATTTAAACTATTTGGTTAAAAATTAAACTATTTGATTGAAAATTCAACTGTTTAGTTGAAAATAATTTCTTTGACTGGAAATTGATCTCTCTTGTTTAAACATTTTGCTTTTGTTTCAAAATTCCAAATTTCAACTTTTTTGTTCAAAATTCGTTCAACTATTTGGTTGAAAATTGAAGTATTTCTTTGAAAATGTAACTTTTTGGTAGAAAATTAACTTTCATGTTGAAAGTGAACTTTTTTGTTGACAATTCATGTTTCTAGTTCAAAAATCAAGTTTTTTGTATAAAATTAATATTCTTGGGTTGGAAATTTAACTTTTTTCTAGGAAATTATTTTTTTTTTGGCTTGAAAATTGAAAATTTATATTGAAAATTCCACTATTTGGTTGCAAATTAAAGTATTTCTCTGAAAGTTTAACTATTTGGTAGAAGATTAACTGTTATTTTGAAAATTAACTCTTTTATTCAAAATTCACCTTTCTGGTTTGAAAAAAAATGTTTTTTGTTAAAAATTCATATTTTTGGGTGGAAAACTCAAATTTTGGTTGGAAATTATTTTTTTTTTTTTTTTGCACAAAAATTGAACAATTTTATAAAAATTTCGACTATTTCGTCGAAAATTAACTTTTGTTAAAAATTCGCCTCTTTTGATTTATAGTTCAACTTGTTGTAAATGCAATTATTTGGTAGAAAATTCAACTATTTGGTTGAAAATAAAAGTATTTCTTTGAAAATGTAACTATTTGGTAAAAATTAACTTTTATTTCGAAAATTAAAATTTTGGTAGAGAATCTGTTTTTTTATCAAAAATTCGCCTTTCTGGTTTATAATTCAATTTTTTGTTAAAAATTCACATTTTTAGGTGGAAAATCAATTTTTGTTAGCCTAAATATTAAACAATTTTACAGAAATTTCAACTATCTAGTTGAAAATTAACGTTTTTGATGAAAACTCAACTTTGTAGGTTGAAAATCCCATTATTTGGATAAAAAATCTTTTTTTTTGTTAAAAATTTTTCACTTTTGCTTGAAAGTTTAACTATTTGAATATAAATACAACTGTTAGGTTGAAAGTTCATCCTTTCGGGTTTAAAAGTCAAATATTTTTTCAAAAATTCCACCTTTTAAATTATTGTATTAAAAAGAATTTATTCCATTGTCTCACTCAGAAATGTCAGAAATTTTTATCTTCTTAAAATTTGGGCGTAATTGTCATTAAAAATCTATTTTTAGCCATCGTCGATTCAGAATTTCATAATTAATAAAGAAGGGTAGACGGATCGACAGCGTCAGTTGAACCGATCTGGGTCTGGAAAACTAAGCGTTTGACCGACACTTTATGAATATATCATAAACCCCGGACAGAAATAGATATCCACTTATCCTCTGATTTTCCCGCTAGGGTTTGATTTATTGACGTATTGATTATTCTTGGACTTTCTATGCAAAAGCAAAAATACGGAAAATACTATTTTAATTAATTTTTTTCTGAAAAAATATTTTCGCTCTGCTGGGAATCGAACCTCAGAACTTCCGATTGCCGGTCGGGAGCTTTCCCATTAAGCTACTAGAGAGATCGAGAGAAGAAACTTTTTTTCAGAAAATACACGCATTATTTTGCTAGGTGGTACAAGTTAAATTTTTCAAGGAATCTGTATTATCATCAAATAAGAGAAATTTTTAACGTTTTTTCAGACTAGATGGAGATATGAATTGAAAATTATTTTAATTAATTTTTTTTCTGAAAAAGATCTCCTTTCGCTCCACTGGGAATCGAACCTCAGAACTTCCGATTGCCGGTCGGGTACTTTCCCATTAAGCTACTAGAAAGATCGAGAGAAGAAACTTTTTTCAGAAAATAGACGCATTATTTTGCTGGACGGTACAAGTTACATTTTTAACGAAACCTGTATTATCAATAGAGAATGACAGAAATTTTTAACGTCTTTTCAGACTAGATGGAGATATGAATTAAAAATTATTTTAATTCTCTTTTTTCGGGAGAAAGATCTGCTTTTTAATTCATATCTCCATTTAGTCTGAAAAGACGTTAACAATTTCTGTTATTCTCTGATGATAATACAGATTCCTTGAATACTATTTAAAAACAATTATTTAGGTTTAAGGTAATTCCCCCCCCCCCCTCACGGGATTCCCCTTTTTTCTCCACATTTTTGAAAAATTCCCCCTCCCTCCTTTTTTTCAAATATGAAATATAAATTGAGTTTTATATAACCATCAAAAATGAAAAATGAGTAAAAACTATTTTATACTAGTATGAGAATACTTTGGATTAAATTGTTAAGAAATTTTCCCCCTTTTTTTAAAGAATTCTTATTTTTTACTTTTTTCTCTTTTTTTTGCTTAAATTGAAACTAAATTTAATTGAACTATTTGATTGAAAACTTAATTACTTTGTCGAAAATGCAACTATTTTGTTGAAAATTTAAATATTTTGCTAACAATTTTGTTTGTTAGTTGAGCATTAATTTCCTTCACTAAAAATATAACCATTTCATTTTTTGTTTTGATAATTGACATTTTAAATTGAAAATTGATGTTAAAAAATTCTTTTTTTGTTTCTTAAAAATTGGACTACTTTGTTAATTTTTTTTTTTTCAGTTGAAAATTAATGTATTTTGTTGAAAACCCGACTTTTTTGGTAGAGAATTATTCTTCTTGATTGAAAAGATTTCTTTTTTATTAAAAACCCGACTTTTTGTTTGAATCTTGAAATCTATTGTTGAAAATTCATTTTTCTTTTGCTAAAGATTCTTTTTTTTTGTTAAAATCTACTTTTTTAAATTAAAAATTAAACTATTTGGTTAAAGTTTTATCTTTTTTAGGTGAAAGTTTATGTATTTTGTTAAAAATTCTTCTTTTTTGGTAGAAAATTAATCTTCTTGGTTAAAAAATCATCTTTTTGCTTGAATGTTAAACTTTTTTGTTCAAAATTTAATTTCATTGCCAAAAATTGAATTTTTGGTTGACAATCTACCTTTTTCAGTTGAAAATTCAACTATTTGTTTAAAAAATTATCTTTTTTTTGTCATAAATTCATCTTTTTTGCGTTAACAATGGAACTACTTTGTTAATTTTTTTTTAGTTGAAAATTCTGATTTTTGGTTGAATGTTGAACTCATTTGTTGAAAATTCATTTTTTTGTTGCTAAAGATTCAGTTTTTGGGTTGAAATGTACTTTTTTGAATTAAAAATGTAACTATTTGGTTTAAATTTCATCTTTTTTAAGGTGAAAGTTGATGTATTTTTAAAAAAGAATTTTTTTTTTGTAATAGAAAAATAATCTTCTTGGTTAAAAAATCATCTTTTTGCTTCGATGTTGAACTGTTTTGTTGCAAATTTATTTTCTTTGCTAAAAATTCAATTTTTTGTCAAAAATGTATCTTTTTGAGTTAAAAATTTAACTATTTGGTTAAAAGCTTATATTTTTCGTTAAAAATTCATCTTTTTTTGGTTAAAAATTGAACTACTTTTTAATTTCTTTTTTTTTTTAGTTGAAAATTAATGTATTTTGTTGAAAACTCATATTTTTTGGTGAAAAATTAATCTTCTTGGTTGAAAAGTCATATTTTTTATTGAAAATGCAACTTTTTGGTTAAATGTCGAAGTCTCTTGCTGAAAATTCATTTTTTGTTTTGCTAAAGATTCTTTTTTTGTTTGTTAAAATGTACTTCTTTAGTTAAAAATTCAACTATTTGGTTGAAAATGTATCTCTTTTTTGTTAAAAATTCATTTTTTTTATTAAAAATTGAACTACATTGTTAATTTTTTTTTAGTTGAAAATAATGTATTTTGTTGAACTCTTCTTTTTTGGTTGAAAATTAATCTTCTTGGTTAAAAAGTCATCTTTTTTAATAAAAAATTCAACTTTTTGCTTAAATGTTGAACTCTATTGTTGGGAATTTATTTATTTTGCTAAATATTCATTTTTTGGTTTAAAATTAATTTTTTTGAGTCAAAAATTTTCGTTTCTTTTCGTTGAAAATTTATTTTAATTGGTTAAAAACTTATTTCTCTAGCTTAAAATTAAATCCTTCTATTTTTCGTTGAAAATGTGTCTTTTTTCTTGATTTTGTTTCAATTTTTTAACACAAAAATATGAATATTTAACGCAATAGATGAATTTTTTTCCGAAAAGACGAATTTTCAGTAAAATAGTGACCAAAAAAAGATTAATTTTCAATCAGTTGAATTTTTAACCGAAAAAGACAAATTTTCAAAAAAATACTGGCTGACTCGAAATATTCCTAAAATGTTGAAAAATCTATGAAAATTAAAAAATTGCCCTTAAATCTTGCAATTTTTTTTCGACATTCGTAGAAATGTTTTTTTTTCCAGGAATCTCAAGAAAAGTTTTTGATCTTCTTCAGGCCTTTCAAACTTCTTAAAAAGCTTAAAAAATTTTGTCGAAATTTTCAAAAAAATTTCAATAAAAAAAAAAAATTGTAATCTTTTCGAATTTCAAATTATTTTTTAATCCAGTCCAAAATATTGAAACCTTCTAAATATTTTTTGGAATTTTTTGAATTTTTCCAACAAATTTCTTAAAATTCTGAAAACCGAAAAATATGGCTTCAAATTTTCCAGGTTCTGTTTTGACAATTTTGAAAATTTTTTGAAATGTTTTTAAGTCTTTTTGATTGTTGTTTTAAAATACATTGTTCAAAATAAAAAAATCAGTTTAAATTATTCCATAAATTTTAAGAAATATTTTTCAAGTTAAAAAAAATCTGTTTGAGTTCTAAATTAATTTTAAATCTTTTTGAAACTCCTAAATATCTCTTAAACTTACTCAAAGTATAAAACTTTGTAATCTTGCTAATTGAACATTTTTTATTTAGAATCGTCCACATTCTTTTGCGAAAGTTTAGGAAATAATGATAAATTTAAAGGCAATTTTTTTGATTTCTAAAGATTTTTCAAATTTTTGAGAAAAATTCGGGTCACTTAAAATGATATTTAGGAATTTTAGAAGTGTTGAAGTGATTAAAAATATTCTTAAACTTGAAAAGAGTTTCTGATATTTATAAAATATTTATTTAAAAAACCACGAATTTTCAAGAAATAGTTACATTTTCTATCAAACAATGAATTTTTCACTAATAAGAAGATTTGTTTTAAATCAATAAAAAAACAAATAGAACAGTTAAATTTTCAACCAAAAACAACGAATTTTCAAAAAATAGTTCAATTTTGAGTCAAAAATATGAAAATTTAACTTTGAAAATTAATTTTCTATAAAAAAACAACGAATTTGAAAAATATATATTTCAATTAATTATAATCAAGAAAAAAATTAATAATTTAGATTAATCTTTAACAAATAAAAAAGCAAATAGAATAGTTAAATTCTCAAACAGAAACAACGAATTTGCAAAAAATAGTTAAATCTTCGATCAAAAACATTCATTTTTAACCTTCAAAATTAATTTTCTACCAAAAAACAACGAATTTAAAAGAAAAAATATTTAAATTTTCAACCAAAAAAAAAAAGAATTTTTAACCAAACAGTTAAATTTTAAATAAAAAAACAATGAATTTTCAAATTATAGTTACATTTTCAATCTAAAAGATAAACTCTAACCTGAAAATTAATTTTCTACCAAGGAACAACATATTTGCAAAAATATGCTTAAATTTTCAAACAAGAAGATTTATTTTCTACCATAAAAAACAACGAATTAAAAATATATATAATTAAATTTTAAGCAAAAAAAAAACCACTAATTTCCAATATCAATGTTCAATTTCCACCATTTTTCGCGGCGTTGTATCAAAGCAGTTATGAAGAATTTGACTAATGGTGTTTGAAATCAATCCACCAATCCAGAGTCATCCGAATCATTCTGGAATCTGTATCCGAACCAATCCGAACAAATTTTTACATTTTGTTCGATCCAAATTGGTCAAAAATTAATCCGACTCAATCCGGTTCAATCCGAATAAATCCAAACCAAATTTTCAATCCGAATGAATCTGAACTCGGATTGACCTAAAAAGATTTTCAATCCGAATGAATCCAATTCAATCCGAACTCGGATTCATTCCGATTGAAAATTCAGTGTATATCAATCAGAGTTCGTATTGATTCGGATTCATTTGGATTGAAATTTTGGTTCGGATTGGTTCGTTTTGGAGTTCGGATTGAACCGGATTGAGTCGGATTAATTTTTAAACGATTCGGGTCAAACGAAATGAAGAAATTTTTTCGTATTGGTTCGAATTGACTCGGATTGGTTCGGATACAGGTTCCGGAATGAATCGGATTGGTTCGGAAGGAATTCCTGTATGATACTTTCTCCAGGGTTATTATATATACTTATTATATTCAGTTATAATTAGCCATTCAACCGAACTGTTGTTCAATAAATTTTGCCAATTTCAACAACGATATATTTTTTTTTTGAGGAAAATAAAAAAAAATTTCTCAAGATTTTACGATTTCCGGGAAACCTTGAAATTATTTTTTTTGAAAAATTGTATTTAAAATAAATTTAAAAAATATTTTAAAACAATTCAAAGTTTAAAAGATTTCAAGATTTTAAAATTTCGCAACTTTGCAGTTACAAAATTAAAAAAAAAACAATTGGGTGACATTAAAAGACATTTAAAAGTGTTGAGAAGATTCAAAAATAATTTTACACTTGAAAAGATTTCAAAACAATTAAAACAAAATGTAGATTTTTAAAGATTTCGAACAAAAAGTTTAGAAACTTCTTAAAATTTTGGAATGGTTTCAAGAGAATATTCTTAAGATTCATGGGAAAATTTGAAAGGATTTTTTGTTATTAAAAATTAATTTTCAAAAAATGTTTTAAAAGATTTTAAATAAGAGTAGTTACATTTTCAAGCAGCAAATAACGAATTTTCAAAAAGACGCAAAAAAAATGATGCTCAATTAAAATGGAACCATAGTTTTTACAATGTTTCTCATTCACAAGGGGGGTTAGGTTGGTGTCCGGTGCCGATTTTTTGTTACTTTGCAGGTGAAAAGAGGATCCCAGACTATGAAAGAAAAACAAAAAATGTGGGCAAACGTTCACATTTAGGGGTTGAAATCACCCCTTCTATATTTTTGAGTCTTTTGGTGTTTTGAAATAAGCTAATATTGTGTTTTATTTATTGTTTTCACACAAAATTGTTCTAATTGATTAAATAATTTCATAAATTGATTAATTAATAATTGATTACAATATTAGCGTGAGTTGTAAAAACACTTACCCCATAGAGTATCATAATTTAGAAAATGTACCCCTAGAATGCTTCGTCATATGACATATAGTTTAAGATTTTGGACTTTGTTGCCGCAAACATCTTGTTTTGATATTAAATTCTATTGAGAATCATCAATGTTATTCGAAATAACCCCTAAATTAGGTGTCATCCACCCCTTTAATATTATCAATGAATAAGAAATATATTTATCAATATAACATTTCTGTAAGTAATGGATTAAAATATTTGTTTGGACAATCAGTAATAATATAACTGATTTTTTGTTGACGATGGGACTTGTTCTCATATTCACAAACCCTTGTTATGTAAAAACCACCCCTAAAAAAACTTTTTAGGTTTCGTTTGTTGAAAATTGCACACACATATACTTACCCTTACACATATCGTTTCTTTAACCCTTATTGCTCAAGGCCTTTGACTTACAATATATCTTCTACGAAATATAAAGTAAATGTGTGATATGATACGTGTGTTTTAATTTCACCATTTGTAAGACTGCGCATAAAATTCTAATCTAATTTTAATTCTAATTCTAATCTAAAATGTTTTGAAATAATGAAAGCTAAGTTGAAAAGAAACAATATCATTCGATCTTTAAGGCACGAAGTTTTCACAGTAGTGATATTCTTCGAAAAAGTGTTTTGGGCACAACCTCTTCTTGCACGATGCACATGTTATTACTGCAACATCACCGGAAATATCACAAGAAGGTTCCATATCTTTGTTGTAACAAAAGTCGGCAGGGTTATCAAAATGTGGAGGTCTGTTTTCTGTATATCCGCTTTTATACCAAGAATATTTGAATACGTCAATAAATGTAGGTGAAGACAATTGATTATGTGTAAGGGACTGTAATTTTATAATCTTATTCCTAATATGCAAGTTAATATCAGACCTCAAAAGAATAGTAGTGTCAGAGATTTTTCGTGCGAAATTCTTCCAAATCATAAAGCCAAACACATCCAAGGGCTGAATTCTCCCAGTTGTGCCTTTTGGAATGGTTTTTAGTGAAAGGGTTTTACCTTCTGGTATTGCTGTTTGCACAGTTCGTTCACACTCGCCACTCCATGAATCTAATAATAACACAGAATTTTCTCCTACGTTAGGGAAAAATACATCTTGAAGCCACATTTGCAGTAATTCTGAGGAAAGTTTACCGGATTTAGAGGCTTGCAAATAAACATTGTTTGCCTTGAAAAGTCCTTCTTTTACTCTTGATCCAAATTGTCCGGATGGTTCTTTTAAAACTACAAAAAGGGGTGAAACTAATCTTCCATCGGCAGATATTGTTCGCTGAATTGTATAGCTATGCGTGGTGGCGGAAACCGATTGAACAACATTTCCCACAGTTTTTGTTCCTTGAAAGCTCAAAGTTCTTCCACTGTGTAATTCCAAATTGAAGCCACTTTGATCGGAATTAAAAATGTTGCTTTCTCCATACCTCAGAATTTCTGATTTTACATTGTTTTTAAAAACATCGGATTCCTGTTCTATATCTCTAGTTTCATGTAAAGATGACACAGATATAAATTTTGTGATTTTTCGCGAAACAACGTTATACAGTTTCTTGAATTTTCATACCCACCAACGTGATGCTTTAAACCATGGCATGTCCAATTTACGCTTCTTTTCACAGAAAAAACTGGGGTTTCCATTAGAACTCATTTTTGATTCCAAAGGAGCTGCAACAAAAATGAACCCCACTTGCTGAAAAGGAACCGAAATCGATAAATGAGCTCTAAATGATACCTCAGTTGGGGTTCTAAAGGATCCCAATTGTAAATGAGCCTATTTCTAAAGAACCTATTTTTCGCTTTACCACTTCGACATTTTGTTTAATTAATAATACAATTTTTACCTGAAAGCACACATGTAATCAAACTATGATGGACATAACTTCACGAAGACAATGAAGGTGCAAAATATTACCGTAATTAAAATAGATATAATGACTTGATAGATGTAATTTGCAGGTTATGTAACAAGCTTTTAAACATAAAGGCTTATTCATATGCGAGAAACTTTTCGACACGTCACTTTTTAAAAGTACAAATATATATTATTAGAAGTGATGTAGGGTCGTTGAAAAAACAAAATTTCCTTTGTTTTATAATTTTAACATAAAATATAAAAATAGATAACCAATTTGATTCTAGAGAAACGAATTTCTTTAAAGTCTTAATGCGCATGCGTCGCACCAGCAGCCTCACTGTATGTTGATCGCGCGCTTATTTGAAATGATAAAATATGCAAATCAATTTTTTACAACATAATTATTATAATATTATTATTATAATTATTGTTTAATAATTTTAAAGTACAAAAAATATCATGAATTATTCAGAATTGACATTTGTGAAAAAAAGTCTTCCTTCTTTTGAATTTAAAATCAATAATTCATTTGTAAAGAGTGAAATCAAAGAATTAATTTAGCGTTTACTCTAAAAGTCTATTTTGTGATCTGATAATTAATTTCTTTGATTCTAAACTGATGATTTATCATAAAAAATTAATTCACACATTAGACAATTTCAAAAAAAAAACATATACAGCGAAAAACACGATAATTGACAGAAATGGACTTGTAGATTGAACTATTTAAAAACTGTTACAGATTGAACTATTTTTAAATTTAAACATTAAAAATTGTGATATTTACAGGTGCAATAGTTCAAAATTGTATTAAATACATGCAGGAATCATCACAACAACTGGTTTTCCTGCCCCAAGCACATACATTTTCAGAGTGGCGATTCGGCGGACAATTTCAAATTCCCGGTTTTTCCCGGTCAAGTTTTTCAATTTTGCCGGTCAACTAAAAGTAACATATTCATATTTGCCGTAAAACGCAAACATTTGTTTAAATTCATGACGTTCACTCTGAACATCCTTTAACACAACAGAACAAAACATTGCAAAATAAATGAATTTTCAAGAAATACTTGAATTTTCCACTAAAAATATCAATTTTTCACAAAAAAATGAAATAGTTAAACATTCAACCAAAGTGATGATTTTCAAATAAAATTATGAATCTTCAACTGAATAGTTGAATTTTAAACAAAATAAAAAATAAATTTTCAGCTAAAATTATGAATATTTAACTGGAACACTTGAATTTTCGACCAAAAAGATGAATTTTCAAACCAGAAGATTAATTTTCAAATAAAAAGAATTATTTTGTACAAAAACTACAATTTTTCAACAAAATACATGAATTTTTAACAAAATAGTCGAATTTTTTATTAAAGGAGACAAATTTTCAACCAAATACTTGAATTTTGAACTAAAACAAGAATCATTTTCAACCAAAAATGGAATAGTCACGTTTTTAGTGAAAAAAAATTTATTTTAAACCAAACATAAGAGTTTTCAATTAAAACGATGAATATTCAACGGAAATAGTTGAATTTTCAGACAAAAAATTAATTTTTACTAAAAAAGATAAATTGTCAACCAAAACTTAAATAATTATATTTCAAGTTAAAGAAATTAATGTTTAACCAAACAAACGAAGTGACGAATTTTCAAATAAAATTCTAAATATTTAACTGAAATATTTGAATTTTAAACCAGACACATGAATTTTTTTACTGCAATGGTGAATCTTTAACTAGAATAATCGAATTTTGGACCAAGAAGATGAATTTCTACCAAAAGACGAATTTCCAATTAAAAAAGATAATTTTTCTACCAAAAATTGAATAAATGAATTCATGGGTAAAAAAAAGAAAGTTGAAAAAAAGAGATGAATTTTCAACTAAAATTATGGAATATTCAACTGGAATAATAGTTACATTTTCATTTAAAAAAAAAATAATTACCTAAAATATTTTAAGTAATTTATTTAATAAATTACATTTTTTTTATACAAAATTATAGGCAATGAAATGAATAATTGGATGAAAAAACTTCACTTCATTGGCAAATTTGTTGATGACAGCTCTCTCAGCTCGCGGAAATTGTTACAAAACATTTATTTAATTTGTTTTTATGAACATATTGCTTAAAATGTGTTGCCTCGAAAAAAAAGTAGATAAACGTTTTCGAATAATTCCCGCGAGACGAAAGTGCTGCCATCAAATTGCCACTTCATAACCTCAAAATCCTAGTACGGATTGGTCCTATTGGGAACGATTGAAACTTTGCAACACTGAATCTTTCCCAATCGTGCACACACGATTAAGAAACACGATTAGAAAAAATTCAAATTTCTTTCTATCATTCTGAATTGTTTTCAATTAATTATTTCTAGAAGGGTAAACAGTTTGCTTTTTCCGAAAATTGTACGCATAATAAATAATAATATCGTTTGTGTTTGCTTTACCGACATATTCTGTAAATCGCGAAATTACCAACCCAACTTTGCAAGCGGTTGGTTTGTGAATGCGCCTTTATGTTGTTCTTTTCAAGTGCGCTCTAAACGCACCCTTTTGGGTCTCTGCAGGTATCTATTGGAGCTCAAGTTCGAAAGGATACCAACTTTTATTTGAGCCGCAACATTAGTGAACCCCAAGTTTTTTCTGTGTTGTAAAGCCCATCTTCGAAGATCTATATCGTGAACTGTCATCTTCGAATCAATAGCCTCTTTTAAATTGTCGAAAGTGTATTTTGCAACGTTGTATGGCCAACGGCCATACCACGCTGAAAAACCCAGTTCTCGTCAGATCACTGAAGTTAAGCAGCGTTGGACGCGGTTAGTACTTGGATGGGTAACCATTCAAGAATACTGACATGAGTGCTGTTGGCACATCGTGGGTGTGGTGAGCCCACACTTGTAGTTATTTATAACTACAAGAAAAACCTAGAAACACTACCCGAATCGGGTAGTGTCACGCCTACCCTGAAAGGGAAATGGTTTAATGGTATAGCTTATCTTCTCGGTCACCACCACTTTTGACTTGTTCTTGCCATCTTCTCAATTGTCGCTCTGAACGAAGCTTCTTCAACCTTTGATGAACGGATGCAAAAGATGAACGCTTTTTCTTTCCAGAATTGCAATAGTCAACAGCTTCTTTTTATAGTCGAAATCAGGGGGATGGCTCTCCTATAAAGGTCTGCAGAAAAAATGTGTCATGAGATTTGAAGACGGCCGAGTGGCGGCGCTGGCTGTACTTTTAGGCCGACAATTATTCAAATGCATGGGGAAAATACAAATTTAATTTATTTTAATTGTTAAAAATACGTTTTTTGCATATATTTATCTCGGAAAAATATTTTGTAGCATATTAAATATCCAATAAATTAATAAGTACTAATGAAAAGTGACAAAAACATTATTTTGATGATTAAATACGAATACACTTTTCACAGAGTACCAATAATAATTCTACAAAGAGAACATTAAATTTTTAGTATTGGCATATGTAAATATTGTAAACTGTGAAAATAGTAAATTTCAATTGAATTTTATTTTTATTGACATTTATAATGATTATTGAAAATTGAAATTAACGCTTAATTGAACTAAATTATAAAAATGTATATATATTTTTTAAAAGCTAGAAAATAATTTATTTTTTTTTTCGTTATAAGACGTTTATAAAAATTAATTAAAATAATAAAAAATATCTATTGTTACAAATATGTCGAATATTTCTAACGATTTATATTATAAAGAATAGGATTTATAGAATAAATAAATATTCATAAAGTTGTAGAATAAAAAAGTGTATTTATTGTGAACAATAGGGCGCATCGAAAAAAAAAGTTGTTTGCGCAAAGTTCTAATAGCAATGAAAACTTTCTTTTGGGAGTCAAAAACACTCCCCTAAAGTTTCATAAAAAAAATCCTATAGTTATATATAGCTAAAAGTC